>DVZL01000669.1:0-21581 GCA_018236625.1 Lasaia peninsularis
ACATATACCTGGATTGGAATGTGCCCGAAGTGGTGACAGGCTTGCCACCTATCGCATTGTAATGTTGCAGAATATGTAAATGATTAGGATTGATTGCTCCTCTATAAATCTATTTTCGTTGTTGAATCAAAAAAAAAGTCAAGCTCGCTGTGTTTCTTTCGCCTGATCTTCTCCGTGATCGGAGCGCAGCCAGCTCCAAATTTTAGAATTATTTAGACGCGTCACAAGAACCGAAAGAAGGTCTATTTGAAATAAAATATTTTCTATTCTATTCTACGTATGTATATGTTCACGGTACTTATACTGAAATAAAAAAAATCTGGACCGGCTTGAACGGGCGGTACAAAGTTCGCTGAACTATTTTTGGCAGCAAAATTTCCGCCGGCTGACCCATGACATGTAAGCTTTTTAATTTTATTACACTGAAAAAACTCACATGAAATCCAGCTGTTCTACAGGAATCGAACCCGGAAAATCAAAGTCGGTCATCAACTACTATCGACCACAGAGACTTTTTTTATTAAGTTTTCACAAGAAACCCCCTATAACTAAACCAAAGTCTGTGATTATTTTTTATATGGGTTAAGTAGGAGCTGATTGTCTTTTGATAGCTGGGTCCAATACTATCCAAAATGGTCTCGTTTCATTCCACTTCAGGCCATAAAGGTGACCTCGTTACCCCCAACCAAATTTGGGACGCAATCGAACCAAATCTATATCCGGTAACATTGAAACTCTGTCCATTGAACCTTTACCTCCGTTTCGAACTCGCATATACTGTGTGGTAATAATATTAATAAAGTATTATAAGTGTAGCATGAACATATATCGACTATTTGAAGGTTAATACGAATTACTACAATTTATACCTTGGCTAATCTTGGGTGTTCTAGTACATATACTGGACTTGCGAGTCGTAAAGATACTAGCACACCTCTGCCTACCCCTTCCGGGATAATAGGCGTGACGTTACTTTATTAAGATATCTAGTCTTATTTAGATATTAAGTTTGTTATAAAAAGAGAGTCAGAAATCACAAAAATATTCATATCCAGACTCGAAGGCCGCGTGTTCAAGGCTCGTGAAATTCTAAATCGTGCTAATGAGCGGTGTAACAACAAATATTAGTATCTGCTGGCTCGTGCCTCACGCAACTCTTTATACTTACATACATATGTCTACGGCTTTACTTGCGTGCCAATTAGGCTCTGTTAAGTGATGTACTTACATATACAAAGTGATGTTTGAAATGAAACTAAAATTATTTATTTGCCGAATATGTGTGTTAATATGTTGGTACAAAGCAAAGGTTTCCAATTATACAAACATATTCTACCACAATATTTTAATACATAATTTAAATTTATTGATTGTACATTATAACTTACTAGCGATCCGCCCCGGCTTCGCACGGGTATACTATACATGTTATATACATAAAAACCTTCCTCTTGAATCACTCTATTAAAAAAACAACATTAAAATCCGTTGCTTAGTTTTAAAGATTTAAGCATACATAGGGATAGACAAAAAAGTGACTTTGTTTTATAATATGTAATGTTATTTATAAACGTTAGTTTTCACCCGACTTCACTTCCGTTTCCAAATGTAGCCAGTCAGGAGAAGAAACGGCAAAACAAATTCCCCGGGAACCAGGTTAAAGCCTCACTACTTTGTTCTACAGCTGTAATATACGTACATAATAAGTATAACGTAGTAAGCAAAAACCTGACTTCAACTTGCTTAACATTTTTTTAAAAATTTTAATTCATATCTCTAAAAGATTAACAAACGCACCGATCGGCCCTACGAATTTTGCTCCCTTAAATTTCTCTAGGACACCATAATCAGATCCTGGTTTCCTTGTCATGGGACCACCCTTGAAATATCTTCTTTGCTACAAAAAAAATTATCAAAATCTGTTCATAAATGACGAAGTTATCCGCGAACACACATAAAATAAATACGTATAGGTACGGTCGAATTGAGAAACCTTCTCCTTTTTTTGAAGTCGGTTAAAAATATAATATATCCGATATCCCCGAAACGGTAGGCAGGATCATGGATTTCCCCACCATGTTTTCTTTAACCGTACATTTTTGAATGCCTTTGTTTTTTACCCCGTATGGTGCTAATTTTTATTCTACGAGAAGGTTAAAATAAAATTAATCCATGCTCGCCACTTACGAGGTGCCTGGTAGGGAAGCAGATTGTCCATTCTATGCATTCCATGATCATAAAGCTAGAATTCGTCTAATCAGTATAAGCTTATGTGGAAATCAAGAATAATTAGGTGTTCTTCATAATCTAATAATTTTAAACGAGCAATTCTTGTTTATATATTTATACTGGCGATTTTGACAACGGATCTAA
The DNA here is from genome assembly GCA_018236625.1 of Lasaia peninsularis. Lineage (NCBI taxonomy): Eukaryota > Metazoa > Arthropoda > Insecta > Lepidoptera > Riodinidae > Lasaia > Lasaia peninsularis. The sequence continues at coordinate 2,374 of DVZL01000669.1, forward strand.
TGATTTCGCTGCAATTTAGTACCTAGAGGTTTTAGGGGGTAAAACAAAAATCTAGATAGGTCTAGGTCTTTTGAAATTGCGAATCACGACATCTATACAACTCTGTCGGTAGCACTTGGTGTAAAATACTCGTAGTAGGTACATAAACCGGCTTCGTAGATTTAGCGTCAGTTGCAATTTTATCAAAAAAAGAAGTACCGAGTGATAGTGTATTTGTATTGCAGCGCAATTAAGTATACATTCATTTTATAAAAGACCTTTATAATATTTTATTAGGCATGCGGTAATCGCTCGCCAAATATTTTATCAAAAGAACATCAAACACTGCGTCTTGTTTGTACGTAACGTTCGCTCTGACCTACATGCATTGTTTTCTTCACTTTCAACTAACTCATTGAAATACACTTCACTGTCGGCTAAGCCTGAGTCACTTGGTTCCTGTTACCGTGACGTAAATTGTCGCGTTTTCGAAACGATACGTAACAACGTTAACCTTAACGCGCGTTATCGTAAAATACAAAATGAACGCCTCTATGGTCGAGCCTCAGTATCTGGCTTGATATATGAGGTCCTGGGTTCTATTTCCGGGTAGGACAACTTGCTCTTATGAGTTTCTTTCGGTTTATTTGAAAAACATAACTGAGATTTGATTTATGCTTCTTAACATTGCATTTCAATCTTGCATTGCATTCTCAACGCGAACGCGCCATAGAAGCAAAGTTATGAAACAGCCGCACTGCTTGCACTCGGTTTACGTCAAACCGTGCGTGACTAAACCCATGTATAATAATTCTGTCGCCATCACCCATCGTACTGTATGATTTATGGTGCTCGATCTATTGTTAAGATTCCGAAATGTTTCAATATCATGAAGCTATAGATACTATCTGGAGATTACGAGGAATTATGTACCTACCCAAAATATAATCGGGGCAAAAAGCATCTCAACTCTTAATACAGATCTTTTCCCCCATGTTGGTCCGGGCCCCGGACCAACATGGGGGTCCATGGAACGGACTTATTCTAAAACGGACCCCGGACTCCGGGGTAACTACCAGGCAGGACTGATTTCTACCCAGGCAGCTCGTAAGAGGCGAGCACAGGTTCTATTGTCACCAACATCGTGACATTGATTAGTGGTAGAGTCTTGCAACGACTCGCCCGGATGGGTACCAACGCCTTATCTATTCCTGCCACAATAACGTCAGTGCTCGCCATTGTCGTTTTTTGGTTTGGAGGGTAGGGTAACCGGTAAACTTACTTACTCACGCAAGAGGCTTACATTGCTTGTTTTCCGTCCATTACTATAAAAAAAAGATCTTTGCATATCTATATGGCGCCAATAGTTCGGTCGAAAAGAAAGACTGTAATGTTGAAAAAACAGAATGCAAATGTGGGTGGCTGTAGTTACCCCGAGAGACCTCGGTTGACATTATTTGTTAACACTTTATTGTACATGAGATATTACAGCAAATAAGAAAAAAACATAACAAAGAGTACAAAAGGCGAGCTTATTTCTGACAAAATATGTCTTACAGATAACTGTAAATAAAGAAAAAAAATTGGTGGTGCACAAACTAACCAACAATACAAAATAATATACTAGCAGTTAAGTTGCATAAAAGTTACCGATAGAACAAATAGCTCATGTATGTCTGTCGCGATATCGGGATATACAAATTCTATACCAAAAACTCAATCTCAAACTGAGAAATTTAGTGTAAGTATAAGTACTGAGTATAAGAGCAAGTTGGTCTTACTCAGGACCTCGTGCGTCAAGTTCGGACGCCGACTATACTCAACCACAGAAGCATCGATTAATGCATATAAAACAATAATGTTTACGGATAATAATAATAAAACTACCTTTACGTTTGTTATCCCCTAAGAGGTAGTGTCCACGACTCGTAAGTCCAGTAAATATTCTAGAACACCCACGATTAGCCAAGGTACTAAGGCCCATGTTGTGATAGTCCCGGACAATGTAATGCTTACTTAGAATAATCTGAGAAACATTAAGAAAAGTGGTCCGACCTGGGAATAGAAGCCGGGACCTTAAACGCCTAACGGTCTTAACAGGCGGCATGGATGTTTGTTACTCTTTCACGCAAATACTACTGAACCGATTACGATGAAATTAGGTATGTAGGTAGCTGAAGACCCAAAACGAACACATAGGCTACTTTTTATCCCAGATTATTTCACGCGGACAAAGTCGCGGGCGGCCTCTAATATTTTATATTCGATGGGAGGCGGTACCGAGTTCGTCGGTACAGCTAGTTACATATATTTATTGGTTTAAATTGGTAGTTTATTTATAAACAAACCGACAACGTGATGTTTACCGGCTACTCAGTAGCGCAAAGCGTTATTCCGATGCGCCGACTCACTGAGACCGGCTTACCTAAGAATATTTAGCGTAGACATGCCACGGGGCGTTTTATACCTATTTTATACCAAACACATATAAAATCGTAGAATTAAACTGAATCAACCATGACCAAAAACTAGACGATACTAGAATAATAGAGCCTCGGTGGCCTAGTGGTACGCACTACGGACTTCCATTTTGGTAGCCCGGGTTTGAATCCCGCCATGTACAATGGAGTTTTTTAACTTAAGTACATTTTCTGAGTCCTCGTACGGTGAAGGAAAACATCAAAAGGAAATCCGGAATTTTTGCTCGATATGGCGACGGACATCCCATATGATTTTTTCTTAAATGTATTTCAGATACCATTTAAAGTAATATCTTGAATGGTCAGTGTTTCATTCATCAATTGAGGCATTCAATCCAACCTTTTCAGTATCATTACAGTTTTATTTATGAATACGGAATTGATTATTCACAATAATTGAGGTACAAAAATATAAATTGAAATCTATGAGTAGCCAAAGAAAAAAAAAAGTTATAAAACGCAAAAGTTTATTTTACATAGACGAAATTTTCCAACTACCACAAAAACTTTTAATCAAAAATCTTCACATTGCTGCTATCAGCATATTTCATTATTATTTGACATTATAAAAACGTTTGCCTCATAAATAATTATAATGTGATTTTTCTGGTAGTCAAACTCTTGTGAATCATTTAATATTTTAGCATTATTTTGCAATATATGTTTAACATACAATAACACGATTAGACAAATTCACACTCCATCGTCTTAAACAGACTAAGCAAAAACAAGCAAAATGAAGAATTCTGAGTTTTATAAATCTCTATCCATATGCTTTTCAGTTTTTTTTTATTTCACTGTTACGCCGCTACATTAACATGACACAATTAAATACCTAATCAGTTATTAATTGAGTTGCAGACAATGTTAATTCATTCTTTCTTTTTATTAATGTTATAAACGATTGTATGTTTATCTATCACACTATCATCTCTAAACTGTTAAAACAATTTTAATGAAATATGCATATGATACAACTATAAAAAGACAAGAAAGTTAATATTTGTTAGAAAAAGGTTTTATTCAAAATTTTCTTTATTATTAAAAGTAGTAAACACGAATTATTTATACTGGCGTGAATAATGAAAAAAAAATTGCAACGCATCTGCGTTTCAGCGTTTGATACATCCATACAGCAGTTTAGTGCGCGGCGTGACGCGCGACGGTTCGCACCTCCCCAAGTATGGCGGCGGATCAATAGCCCGATGATTCCTCTCAGCCCACCGCGCCGCCCCGCACGAGATTACGTATGATACATGGTGCTCCTCGTTTGTAGTGTTTGTGATACATGGTGTTTTGTGTGTTACATTTTTTTATCTCTATGACTTTAATGGGTAACTTTTTTTTAAATGCACTTGTCACAATATTCTTATTTTTTTTAATTTTTATATTTATTAATGTTAGGGACATAAAATTATAAATACATTCAGTTTAATTGTAAGAGATTTTTTTGCGTTGAACATGACAATGAGAATTTATGAAACAAGTACATAATAAAAGATAATTAAAGTTGGAGAGAGAAAATCGAATTAGGGCAGATAACTTTTGATAAAGAATTAGCAAACTAAAATTTAAACTAAATATCGAAATTAATTAAACTAAACTAAATAACTTAAAAGTAAAAGAAACGATATGTAGTACCTATGGATATATTATAACCTAAATGTATATGCTGTTTTATGTGTAAAAAAGTTTTTTTTTCACTTTATGAAGTGAGACTGTATAAAAGAAATACGAAAAACTTTCAGCTGTGATTATTGGTAATTAATTAAAATTAATATATTAAAAAATATAATAGAAATACATAGGTGTTTAATTTTACGCTATTCGCGAAAAAACACAAACATTTTTATTTAGTTTTTGTTATCTGATGATGAAGGTGCCAACTTAAAATAGATGCCTATTCAGAATTCCGTGTCCTCAGGGTAAAAATGAGACCCTATTACTAAGACTCTGCTGTCCGTCTGTCTTTTTGTATGTCACTAAAACCAGAATAAAATTAACATATACAGGTTGCTTACAACAAAAGTGATTTTTGGTGCTTTTATGAATAATGTCACGAAACCTTTCGCGTGCGAGTCAAACTCGCACTTGGTCGGTTTTTTATCTAAGCGTAGGATACCTCCGATTAAAGTAAATATGTAAAGTTTTATAATTGCGCCAGTGAAATAATAAGTAAATATTACACCATGCATTTAGGTAGTAGTTATTTATAACATTTTTGTATATAAAAAGTTATCTATACAAATAAATAAAATTTAAGTGTCTGTGTGTAATATTAAAATAACCGCTTTCTACAAAGTGTATATCTATATTTACAAGGAACATATACCAAAACAAAATTTTTTAGAATTTTTGTCTGTTTGTACCCGCTAATTTCTGAAACGACTATACCGATTTTGACAGGACTTTCACTGGCAGACAGCTTAAGTAACAAGGAACAGCTTAGGCTACCTTTATTTTAGAAATGTATAAAATAATTGAATAAAAATGCGAATGAAGTCGCGTGCACAGCTTGTAAGTAATAAATATAGATAAATGCAAATTTACTACACATTAACTAAACAAAACAAATGCTCGCTCTTGAATTGTAAATTCTTGTATGGGATAATACAGCGAACATATCCGCGGAGGCGACAAAACTTAAAAGTTATAGTGGATTAAATATTAATAATAATATAGGTGCAACGAGCAGACGGCTTTTCGGATGGTAAGAGACAATCGTGGCTTTTAGACACCATAGATGTTTAAGGTATGTCGCTGTCTGTGGTCGGGGTATTAGACCGTATGTGCAAGCCTCTCGGCTACCCCACCCTCCGGTAAGGAACACGACAATGTCATGGCAGCAGGAATAGGGAAGGTGGTGTATCTCTACCCGAGCGAATTGCTGAACAGCACTCTACCATTAGTGGTGATACGAACCTAAACGGGTAACAATGGATGTAAATTCATGATATTAAACATCGGAATAACACATAGGCTACTTTTTAACCAACTACCATAAAAGGGGGTATGTTTTTATGCGACAAATATTGTAAACAGGAAAAATGTATGGCCACTGAGAGCTGTTGTAAAAATAATTTACGCGGGCGGAAAGCCAGTTTAATATAATTCTATATTAAATGTAGCGTAACTTACTTCTTATTACATGAGCAATCTGCTGTAAAAGTCCGGCCAAAATCGATTTAGTCGCTCTAGATATTAACGAAAACAGATAGACAAAGATTGTAAAAAAAAAAATTGGTATATGTATACATATTCATATAGTAAAAAAGGGGCTCTTAATATTACAAACAAACACTCCAATTTTTTATATATCTGTCCAGATTACCCTTCCTAACGCCTAAATAAAAACACTCAACAATAATTAAATTATTCTTTCGAGAGTGATTTCTAATATGTGAAAATTAGAAGCGACTCATCTACGAGACTTGATAAGACTTCATTTCAATCACGATTTGCGCAGCTGATTTTTTAGGGTTCCGTACCCAAAGGGTAACAAACGAGACTAATAACAACCCTCCGCTGTCCGTCTGTATATCACCAGACCGACTGTATCGTATGAACCGTGATAGCTTGACTGTTTAAAGTTTCACAGATTATGTATTTTTGTTGTCGCTATAACAACAAAGAATGAAATAAATAACGGGCCATATTTTCCCGTACAACAAATGACATAAACATCCAATAAATGGCGCTGTGCAGATCGCGTTACAATTAGATTGAATATTATAATTTAAACCTATTAATTTAAACAAATTATTATTCAAAATATATTTCATCAGGTATATGTATTTTAAATTCTTTATTGCACAATTTATGACTTATGTAAGTACAAAGACAAACTTAATGCCCAATAAGCGTTTTCTCCCAGTCCACATTGGGTAGTAAGACAAATAAATACATGGGCTTTGGAAGTTTAATACATGATACACAAATACAACGACACACTTCATGGGTCGGACGGACGAAAACGCCGTAGTAGCTAGTACTTGATAGATGGATGAATAGATAAGGTACCCTTCGTGGGCGAATCCGACTCTCACTTGGCCGGTTTTTTCTCTCGTTTTAATACATCGCTTGCCGCCATCGATTTTACCCAGGATCAGTATAATTCAGGTTATTAAAAAGTCGATGGTCGAGGTCACTCGGCATTCGGCCCAGCTAGTTGCTAATAAAATGTTTTATCTTGAAAACAGTCGATTTATCTTTGGTTAATTCCGATTCTGGCTTTTATATTTTAACTAGTGACCCGCCCTGGTTTTGAACGGGTATATTATACATATTTTCACGCCAAGTCCTTTGCAGCGTGCGGGAGCGTGCGTACCTTTTCTTTCTTTCTTTCGTCTTAGCCTTATCTCGTATATATCAGACTAGCGACCCGCCCCAGATTTGCACGGGTATACTAAACATATTATATACATTAAAAACCTTCCTCTTGAATCGCTATCTATTTAAGAAAACCGCATCAAAATCCGTTGCGTAGTTTTAAAGATTAAAGCATACATAGGGATATAGGGACAGAGAAAACAACTTTGTTTTATACTATGTAGTCATGATATCGGGGTCGGCCACCTAATCACCCTAGACTAGATTAGATCTCTACCAACCAGAAGGGAAACTAGACCCAAATGGAATCCGGGTACGCGGGAATCGACCCCGGGGTGTCGTGACCTCGACCACATAGGAATTAACAACCAAACAATTTTTCGACAACATACAAAATACGAAAATACTTTTCTTCGACCTTTTAACTATCAAGGTCTTCTAAAAGGTAATGCAATTATAGAGAATTTTGGTATTCGTACTCGAATAATCAAATATGGTTTTATAGTTGTTTTACCAGACTCAGAGACTAATCTTAACACAAAATATATAGTACTAGCTGTGCTCGAGACTTCATCCGCTTTTTAGTTTATTTTACATAATTCTAAAACAAAAGTGGCCTCAGGTAACTCCTTTTTACGCCAGCTGTCTTCCAGTGACAATCCCGTCAAAGTTTAGCCAATCCAGAGATCAACCGGAACAAATAGACAGACAAATAAAAATTGTGGGAAAAATGTTACTTTTGAATTTATCGGGTACAATAGCATAATAAGTATGCATTTAGTAAATAGCAGTTATTTAAATGTTACAAACAAACACTTCAAATTCGTATTATCAATAACAAGATATATGTATATTTTTATTTTCGAACATATTTCTAATTCTTCCCTTGTTTGTTCGTATTTATGTTTAAATCAACGACCTAACGGATTTTGATGCGTTTTTTATAGATGGTTTTATTTCAAGAGAAAAGTATATAGGTATACCACGTGCATTTAATATACCCGTACGAAGCCGGAGCGAGTCGATACAAAAAACGCGTCACTCAGAACTAAAACATTATCTTTTCCTCGTAAAATATATTACTAATATATTTATATTAGAGCGACGATGACCTTAATTGTCGAAAACATTATCAACTATATTATTGGTATATGATCATTTAAAAAATATATATGTTCATGCTGATAACTTCGATGTGGTAGCCAGAGGTACATTATATTATACACCCACGATTAGACAACGATGTTAGGTCCTATGATGTGACAAGTGATAAGTCTATCGTGGCCTAAGATCTCGCTATACAATGACCTTCACCGAAATGAAAGATATTTTTTATCAAATAAAATACCTTGGCTAATCGTGGGTGTTCTAGTATATCTACTGGACTTACGAGTCGTGGATATATACTGGCACAGCTCTGCCTACTCCTTCCAGGATAATAGGCGTGAAGGTACTTAAATATGTCAATAAATATATTGCGAATGGATTGTCTAAAAAATTTCAGTCCAGAATATTATTGTCATTTTTTTTTAATTTTACACTGACTTGGTTAATGAACAAATTCCATTCCAATCGACAATATGATACCTATAGAATATACAAACGTTAGGTCGACTATTTATTTCCCGTCACAACTCTGGGGTTTTTGCAGTCAACTTTATAATACCGTGTTCTTAATAAAATAATCTTTATTTTTATTTTAGTTTCATTCATTAATTTCGTTAGTACCTGTCTGCCGAAGAGCTGTGACAATGTGTTGTTAACTAAGCCAGTGTTGTTAAAAAAATTGTCAGTTAATCATATTCTGGACTGATTTTTTTAGCATTCGCAATATATTTATTGACATATTTTATTTGATAAAAAATATCTTTCATCCATTAGCTAGCTCGGTGAATATACTATCGCCATATCGGGGACAAATTAAATCCTAGGCAAGTTTATGTTTTCAGATAACCTGAAAAAACTTATAAATAACCCCTTATAAAATAAACTTATAAAATAAAATAAGAATTGAACCCGAGACCTCGTACGTCGAACTTCAAAGTCGGATACCGACTTCGTTCGACCAGAGGCCGACACTAAATATTTTCTACACGTTCTAAATATCTGCGCTAATATTAACTATATCGATTTTGACTCCATTCTGACAACGAAATACTCGACTAAGCAGAGGTCAGGGAAGCCGGAAGAGTATTTTTAGGGTTGCGTACCCAAAGGGTAATAACGAGACCCTATTACCTACTAAGACCCCGCTGTCCATCTGTCGTTTTTCCTGTATGTCACCGGGCTGTAAAAATAGGATAAAATCATTAGGTATTTAAAGGAGCTCTCGTACAATCAACATATTTTTTGTTGTTTTCACATATTATAAAGATTCGGGACCCATTGCGCGTGAGTTCGACTCGCACTTGGCCAGTTTATTACACATGAATTCTTCTTGTCATATGAATATTTTTAAATTGTGCTTAGAATTGTATACAAATAACAAGTACTAACAATAAATAATACAAGTAATAGGTATGCGAAAGTTCGTATGTATGGATGTTTGTTAATCTTTCACGAAAAACTATAATTCGGATCTGGATGAAACTTTACAGTAAGATAGCTTGTACACCGGAATAACGCAGAGGCTACTTTTAAACCGACTTCATTTAAAATAGGCTATGTTTTTACGTAATAAATATTATAAGTCGGAAAATATTGTGCTCTTTGAAAGTTATCTAAGTTAAAATTATTTACGCGGGCAAAAGCGCAGGCGGAAAGTAAGTATTATATCCACGTCTTCACGTCATTTGCATTGAGTAGGCAGGGAGTATCGAGTGCCAAATGTCACGATCCCTACATGCATACACGACGGTTGCGGAGACTCTTGACACCACCCTCAGATAATACTCATGTAGTATTTACAGTTTGGTCGCGGAATGTCAAAAATGTACGCATTTAGACATTTATTTATTTAAACATTATTTTTATTTCAAAAAGTAAAATTTGAACAAAAATGTCCTAAAGTGAACTTAATGCAACATAGCATTATCTACCAATCAAACTTACTAAATTAGAATTACAGAACGAAGGGTGCACGAAATGTTAAAGTCCTTTTTAAATTAATGATAAAATATAAACTTATTTTATACCTATAAATTATAAATGATTATATACAATTTAGTGTAATAAGTGTTGTATAGTGATGTTTTGTGTAAGTGTTATGTGTAATTGGTGACAATGTTACGCGCATTGACGTCACGACGATGGTCTCTGAGGAGAGACAGCGAGAGGTGAGACATTTATAGTTATTCTAGTTTTTGTATATCTGTTTTATCACATTCTGCACCCAAAGGGAAAAATGGGACCCTGTTACTAAGACTCCACTCCCCGACTCCCTGACGACTAACTGTATTTTACGACCTGTGAAAATTTCAGAATAACCTGTACTTTCACGCCTATTATCCCCGAAGCGGTAGGCAGACGTTTTGATAGTATATTCACGACTCGTAATTCCGATAGATATTCTAGAAAACCCACGACTAGCCAAGGTACTAGGGCCTGATGTGATAGGTGGCAAGCCTTTCCCCACTTCGGGCACGTTCTAATCCCGGGCAATGTGATGCTTATTCAGAATAATCTGAAAAACATTTAAGAAAGTTGCCCGACCTGGGAATTGAACCCGGGATCCTACGCGGCTAACGGCCTTAACAGGCGACAGCCGTCCGAGACACCACAGAGGCGATTAGAATTTCAGAATAAGATAAATATTTAAAGTAGGGACTGACAGAATAATATAGATATGTTATGCCGATTTCACAGATAATGTTATGGAACCCTTCGTAATTGAGTACGATTCGCGCTTGGCCCGTTTCTTTTATATTAGAGTGTAAAAAAAGCATACCTGTAGTATACGTATTAGTACTAATATATTAATACTAAATACTAATATATGAACGCAATAAAACTTCCAAAAACCCGACTTCACAATAAAATAGAATAGAAAATATTTTATTTCACGTACACTTAGGTACAAGCGGTTCTTCTGACGCGTCTATATATTTAAAAAATGTACCACCGGATCCTAACGTGACCTCTCGGTGATAAGAACCGGCGGACGAAACTCAGAGGGCTTGTCTTTTTTTCTTATTTTCTAAATACATACATTTTACATTCTACAACAATAAAAGATATTGAAAGAGGAGCAATAAAACTCAATCATTTTTTATCATCTATATATCTGCAATATTATAATATCCTTTTTTATATAATTAAAATTTCTTTAACGGAATTAACGGAAGGAATAGGCAAGTTGGTGTATCCCTGCCCGGGCGAGTTGCTTCGCAGTATTCTACCACCAGTGGTCTTGTTGGCAATGACCTTGACAACCTATGCTCTTACGAGCTACCTTGTAGAAAGGCAGACGGTCTATTCTACACAGAGGACCCGGACCAACACGGGAAAAAACCCATTACACATTATACATACATGTATATTGTAATACATTTTTTATATTTATTTAAAGATAGATCTTTTATATGGTCGGGAAGTTTATTGTAAAATCATATACTTCAATTTCTTTGTGAAGAAATTAAATGATAAGAGATAGGACATACTTTGGTAAACTAGATCAACTCACAAAAAGTAAGTTTGTAGATCATTAAATTTTACTTTTGAAGGTGTGAAGAGGTAAATATATAGTCACGCCGATCTCTCCACCTAGAAAGATACATATCGTTAATACTCTAATACTGCGTAACTTACTCTGTCCCATATGTCATGTATGTATAGTCCCAATGTTTGTACAAAAAAAACATTATTGAAATTACGCGACTGCAGCAGTAGCTGTTTAAATTAGTACATTATTCAAAGGAGAACGAAATGATTCCATATCTTTGTTCGTTGAAAATTCGTCTGATACGTTCTTTAGAAAATTAGTTTTTTTGGTCCTCTAGTAAAATTTGCCAAGTATTTAACAATGTTAGTTACGCGGTATTGGACTATCAACGACGATATGCACATTGCACATAATATTAGGTCCCATGATGTCATAGCACATACACATATCGGACAAAACCCGCGTTTCTTCACGATGCTTTCCTTCACCGCAATAGAAATAGAAATATTTTATTGCAAGTGACCAAAGCACCAACATTTGACGAAATGGTTCAAACAATAAAAATAATATTAAAAATATGTACGTTTATAATAATTAATATTAAATAATAATAATAGATAATAAAATAGTCAATCCACTAGAAAACTCATTGGTACATTTCGGGGTTCGAACGTGGACTACCCAAATGGAAGCGCGTACTAGTAGGCCACCGAGGCTTCCTCCTTTTTGAAATTGGTAAAAATGAACTGACAAAATCCGGATGATGTTTGAACTATTCTTAACCTAAATCTATTTGTGCAATTGAAGCCACACTTTGCATTGCAGATGGCATTCAAAAACCCAAAAAATAGGTCCCACAGTTCTTAAGTTATAAAAACGACTTTGTTTTATGTATCTAGGTATACAATATATTTGCTGTATGTATAAAATGGCTATGACCACATAAGCATGAAGGGTAATACGTCCTTGAACATTATCGAGATTAAACAATTATTCCGAAGAAAAAGATAAGGGCACTTTGCGCGGTAATGAAAGTACTAAAGTACCTTTTCATTTTAAAAAATAGCTAAAAAGAAGCTATCAGGATTGTAAGAGGCAAATATCCTTCACAGACGCCACAGATGTTTTTGTGCAATTGTACATAATATGTGCAAGTATATTTTTTATTATATAACACATTCGCAATAGTTAGAGACTCAGTGTCGTAGCGTATTAGGTCGAATTCGATGAATCCGGGTTTTCCCACGATGTTTTCGTTCACCGTAATAGCGCTCAGAAAATTTACATAAGTTATAAAAACTCATCAGGACATGGCGGCGTTCGAACTTGGACTACCCGAATGAAAGACCGAAGCGCGTACCGCTAGGCCACCGAGGCTTACTGACCTACGTATACTGCAGAATCAATATGATTTTGCCGTATCATTTAACCGACTGTGCAGTTTAATTGGTTGATAACAAATGTGTGTCGCTGCAATAACGGTGAGTGCACTTCACGGTTGGTGCGTGTCCCGATTGCAGCACGACACACGTTAAACATTCACATTTTTATTATAGTTTTGAATAATGCGACCGTTCATTTTTGTTTTCTATTTGGGTTATTGATGTTTTTACATTTGGGCTACGATTTTTTTTTCCGTAACAGTTGTTGAATCATGAGGATGCTAATGGTAGATTATTTAGGTTTATAGATATTAAACATATTTACGGTGTGTTGCTAAACCGTAGGATACAGTCTCTTTCGTGAGCTTTTACTAAACTTAAACAGTATGCTTCAAGTGAGGGCCGACCAAATATAGAATTATTTTAGTTTTACATAGTTAATCAATGCTCGCCTCCTACGAGCTGCCTGGTAGGGTGCTATAAATTTGATGTATTCTAGTGTATTATCTGTACTCGATTTTAATCTTATTTTAACATATTTTGTTGTTTTCTCTGACCTCTCATTGAAGAGAAAGTAAATTCATGCTTTCGTCTTACAAAGTAATATTAGTCGTTATAAACTAATTGCCTTGTAATAACTTTGTTTACGTCTTTGTGGATATTTCTTTCACTTTTTATACTTATAAAAAACCGGCCATGATCGAGTCGTACAAATATTTGTAAAAACGGCAAAAAGGTCATGTTTATTGTATGGGAACCACCTTTAAATATTTATTTTAAGAGGAAATTTAAGTGAATCGAAAAATATTTGAGGATCTTATGACTGTTTATGAGCTAGAACATTAGACTACGTTTGTGGATATCAATAATAATAATATAATAAGCAAGTCCGACGGCACTAACTGACGGCAAGATCTATTAAAAATGGCGAAAAAATCTTGTTTGTTGTAGGTATATTTATTTTGTTTCGAATATTTGTTGTTATAGCGGCAACAGAAATATATCATCTGCGAAAATTCCAACTGCCTAACTATCACGGTTTATGAGACACAGCGTGTTGAAGGACAGATAGACAGACGGACAGTGGAGTTTAAGAGTACGGAACCCTAAAACGATACTTTTGTGTCCCAATCTACCGAAACTGTGTAGGTACCTTACAGGGAAAAGGGGAATAAATATTGATTTTTCCTAATTCGTCGATTTATGATGTCAATGTGGTTTTGATAAGCCCCAACAAACATAATTGAAATAATTTAACTCAGTAAAACCGCAAAATCACCAAGTCGCAGTCAAGCAAATGATATTTCTAAAAGCACTGAACCGATTGTCATACAATTTGCATCAAAGCAAAGACCCTATCACACGATACAAGTATCATCAGAATCCGTTGGGAGTTGGCAAACATTAAAAAATCCAGAAGAATTGAGATGTTTTTTTTGAGTTAGTTTAAAAAAATACGCTATTACTAAAAACTGAACTCAATTTTGATTTTCTAAAGAAATAAAATTTCGTTACAGCAATTTCTCCGAAAGAGTAGGCAGAGTTAAATACTTAGTAGTCGGCGATACATATTAGGTCCCAGGATGTGACAGGTGGCAGGTCCGTCGCCATATCGGACACCAAACCAATCTTAACGTTATGTTTTTACGATAAACGGGAAAAAACTCATGTAACAGGTTTCTATACTTGGGAATCAAACGTGAGATCCCGCGCGTTTAAGTCGTACACCGACTACGACCACAGAGGCGATTTTGTTTATAACTCAAAAAACTTAACCCCTCTTATGCAGCTTAAGTAAAATATATGCAATGTCATCGTGTCACGTATATTGTCTGTATTGTTTGAACCCTTTTGTTTTATTGCATGTAATGATAATGATTCACGGTCAGGATCGTGGCCGCTGAGTAATGACTAATGACCGATGAGTTCTCGCTTGAGTTTCCCTATCCTTTCAGGCGTCGATATTCTTTCGTGTTCAATTCGCCTTTCATATCAGAGCCATCTATCGGAATCAGCGAGTAACACTTATATTTTATCATTCGAATGTTGATTTTTTTTCTCAAAAGCTAATTATAATTAAATTTAAAGTTTTCATATCGTTTTACTAACTTTCCATCGGCAGCTTCGCCCGCGTGATCTATTCTAATATCACAAATAACTTTTAAACTTTTTTTTTCTAACTCTATCTCTATCGATTTTCATCAAAATTGATTCAGTGGTTTAGGCGTGATAGCGTAACAAAGACAGACATTCGCAAAACTCATTGGTATGTGAGTTTTTAGGAAACGGAACTATTCGTGCGCAAGTCCGACTTGCACTTGGCCGGTTATTTCTTTTTTCATCGATTTAAACCTATATTAGTTTGTTTATTACTAAGGTCGCATTAGCGGGTACAATCGATAGAAATGCACTTCACCCCCCGGACGCGACGGAGACAGCGATGACAGTTGCAACTTTGAAGGTCGCTTATGTGTTTTCCCACGTAAAATATTTATTAGTATAATTATATAGTAGGTTATTCGTATGTTCGTATTAAGGAAAATCAACATGTCGGTACATAACATGTTTATGTATGTACTTTTAAATTACATAGTAAAAACGACAATTTCAAGTTGGACTCGCACACAAAAAGGTTCCGTATCATCTATGAATACGGAAAAAATCACGTTTGTTGTGTGCGAAAATTTCAACTGTTTAGCCATCATGGGTCATGGGATACAGCTTGGTGACAGACAGACAGACAGATGGACGGGCGGACAGACTGCAACTAACGTCTTACTTTTAAATTGGTACAGCAATCGTACGAAGCCGTGCCGGGCAAATGTATAATGTATATATGTTCTAATGTATAATGTATGTATGTTTTGTTACAGTGCGAACCGCACGTGCGGGGCGGAGGGAGCACCAGAACAAGACCCACCACCAGCTGCCTCCGTCGACCTGCCGAGAACCAGGGATGGAGAGATCGACTATGATGGTAGGCATACAATATTTTAATGGTTCCGTATCCAAACCGTAAAAACGGAACCCTATTACTAAGACTTCGCTGTTTGTCCGTCACTAGGCTGTGTATCTCGTGAACCGCAATACCTATACAAAATTTTCACAGATGATGTATTTCTGTTGCCGCTATAACAACAAATACTAAAAAAAGAATACACTTAAATATGCTGGGTGCTCCCATACAAAAAACGTGATTTTTGCCGTTTTGAGTCCAGCTTGCACTTGGCCGGTTTTTTTAATTGTAAATATATCCACGATGGATTTTCCTTATAATTACGACTCGACAATCTTTTAAGATTCATTCTTGAAATGTTGGCATCGCGTTTTTTAATCTTCTGGTAGTGCGGATGTCTGCGGATGCGGATAAGGACGGCCAGGATACATACATACATACAAACACAAGAAATGACAATTTTATGTATCATTGTTTATCATTTTTTATCAAAATATGCGACTACACAAAACGGTATTTCAGTAACGATGTAACTGTTTAAAATGTTCATACACATATTGTTAAACCATATTAAATAATTACTCTGATGAAACGAAGAACAGAATCTCTCATTATCTAATATCTATACATAAAAACAAATAAATTTGGCGTGTTTGTATGTAATATTAAAATAACCGCTTTCAACGAAATTCATACATACACGGTACATATACCAAAACAATATGTCTTACAATTTTTATCTGTCTGTTTGTTCCCACTAATCTTTGAAACGGCTCGGTTGATTTTGACGGGACCTTCACTTGCAGATAGGTGATAAAATAAGGAGTAACTTAGGCTACTTATATTATAGAATTCTATTTAAGAAATGTTTAAAATAAAATAATTAAAAATGGTTGCGCGCACAACTTGTATAACAAAAAATATTATTTAAAATAATCACTGATCATAGGAAATTGAAGAAAGTAATCTCACAGTCGCCATGTTTAGTTTTATGGCGTCGCGTATTTAATAACACTGAATGTTCAGTACAACACATTCAATATCTACTAACCTATTCTTATGTATCAGTCGATCAAACCGATTAGAAGATTAATCGTCGCCATGTTCGACAGTCGGTGTCCAACTTTAAAGCACGTGGTCCCGGATTCGATTCCCGGGCAAGTTGTTCATTGACTTTTTCTGTTTATCTGAAATGTATACTATATGGTGGGGGAGTTGCCGTCTGTCACATCATGAGACCTAATATCGTTATCTAACCGTAGGTGCATAAGTAAGACGTTGTTTAAAGAATACATTATATTTGCAGGCATTAATATACATTTAGACAACTCTAGCTTCGTAAAAATAAAACAGGAGCAGGGATAATTCTAAACTGTTCCTATCTACTGTTAAAACAGTCCTATTGATGATCTGTGGCATTGAAATACTAACAAATGATACAGAACCCATTTAACTCAATTACTGTGATTAGTCATTGCTCTAAAATGGTCCATGGGCGTATACTGCAATTGGCGGGAAAATCACCTTTAAACTGTTTATAGCAAGCGTTTTAGTATATTGCTAAAATGGGGCGCGGTTTCATAAATTATGAAATGTTGCTAAACTAAAAATAAAACCTGCTTATGATGCATGTCCTGTTTCATTCGTCAAGCGCAAATACCGCAATGAGACGATTGACGAATGGAACAGGAGATACAAACAAGAAGAAACCGCCTCAATAACTAAGATATTCTTTCCCGACGCGGCTGTGGCGTATAGTTTAATAAGAAAAATTGAGATGAATCAGATTACTACCCAGCTAATGACTGGACACGGTGGGTTCTCCGAGTACTTGAATCGTTTCAAGTGTAAGGAGAGCCCAGCGTGCTCCTGTGATTCAGAAACCAATGAAACTGTACCACACATAATAACAGAATGTCCCATATTTGCATATGACAGGTTCCAGTTTGAACAAGAAACTGGAATCCAAATAAATGTAGGAAATATAGAAGAAATAATGAAAAGCGAAAAAAGAAATAAGTTCATAGAATATTGTAATAAAATAGTTAAAAAAGTAAACTATAAAAACAAGAAATAAAATAATACTAATGTAAGTCATAATATATATATAAAAAAGAAAAAAAAAAAAAGAAAAAAAGATGTTTCAGACAGGGGTAAAATAAGAAAAGGCTCATTAGCCTTAAAAAAAAAAAAAACAGGCGACAGCGGTATCGTTACACCACAGAGGCGGAATTATGAAATGTAGTTTCCATGTTTAGGGTTTCGTACCTTAAAAGTAAACAAGGGATCCTATTATTAAGACTGCTGTCAGTCTTCAGGCTGTTTCTCATTTACAGTTACAACTAAAAAATTGAAAATTTCGCAGATTATATATATTTCTGTAACAAAAAATACTGAAAACAAAATAAAATATTAAAGGGGTCTCCCCTTTGATATTTTATTTTGACGTTGTGATTTTTTGACGTTTTTACGGGTACGAAACCCTCTTAAACAAGTCCGATTCTCAGTTGGCCGGTTTTTTTGTAAGTCAAATGAATTTAACGTTCATGTCCAGTTATCAAGTGCAATAAAAAGCGGTTGAATGTTTATTGCTAAGAACCTTCTCGTTAAAAGTGCGTTCATCCGAGCTTTTAAGCGTTACGAGTTATGTATAAAAGCTTCTAAAATCCTTTTCTTGCTTATCGTTATATTTTAAGAGCTTTTGTATGTTTATTTTTAATTCAATATACCCGTAATTTTTGGATACTAAAGCTAACGGTACTATACGGATATTACACTCCTAATAAAGACCTGTCCGCAATATTAAATATCTATCTCATTCGCATAGGGCTGGCTATCTCACTCATAAGTTCGACTCATTTTAGAATAAAATAACGGGACGGGACTAAGATCCTAGCACCGACTCCACTTGAGCATTTTTTTAACTTTAAATAAAACTATATCCAGCAATTGAAAGTACCAATTCAATGTCTTGTTTTTCCAGCTCTATACGAGGACGATTCGGACAGCGACCTCGGGTCTATGGAGAACCACGGCTCGGTGGTCACACACCTCCTGTCGCAAGTCAAAATCGGGATGGATCTCACTAAGGTGATTTTTTATGGGATAATACAGCGGACACGGGTCTCCCTATGGGTACAGACAACCGTAACTTATAGACACCGTCTTGTACTTGGTCTAATTCTGTATGCCACTTATTCTGAGTAACTTTTCACCATATTTATCTACACCTCATAAAGAAAATATACATATTCACGCCTTACATACACATATATATTCACGCCAGATCCCTTGTTGGAGTATCGAGTGCCGTATTGTCGATTCATGACGCTTTTTATACGATAATTAGCTGTTGCCCGCAATTTCGTTTGCGTTTTTGTTGGTAATGAATGGGTTTTTCGAGCCAAGAAAAGTACCTTCACGCCTATTATCCCCGAAGAGGTAGGCAGAGGTGTGCTAGTATATCCACGACTCGTAAGTCC
>DVZL01000670.1:0-21578 GCA_018236625.1 Lasaia peninsularis
TTAGATAATTTTGGGTTGGCTGGAAGAAATCTCGGTATTTAGAGATAAGCTCGCCTTTTGTGCATTTTTATTTTAATATGTTTTATTTGTTTCCTTAGTACATAAGAGTTGTGTGTACAATAAAGTATTAAATAAATAAATAATAAATAAATTGGAAACGAGATTATAGGTATCCGAGGTTATATATATTTATAAATCGTCCCACTGCAGTATTCGTGTGAAGCGGTGAAATACGACCGTCGCGGGTACAAGCCGCGGCCGCGCACGCTGGTGGCGTCGGACAAGGCGCTGTACGTCGCGGACGGCTCCTCGCGCCGACAGCTCAAGCTGAAGCACCGCCTGCCGCTCGACAAGCTGCGCGTCGTCGTCACCAACGAGACCGATAACCTGCTGCTTATCAAGATACCGCAGGACCTCAAAAAGGACAAGGTGACTCCCGCCTAATTACCATCTAATTACTTGGCTGTTAAACTTTTGGAAATCACTTAAAAATACCAATCAATCAAATTAAATATGTAATACAAATTAAAATAATAGTCCAGACACATATTCTTCCTTTCTTATTTATTATCCATTAGGGTGTAGCAAAAATGAGAGCGGCCGGATTCATTTTATTTGTTATACGTCGTCAATTTACAAGATGATTCGTCATTTACTATTTTACAAAAAATGTGATATATGAAGAAACACTATAACGATTTTGTGCAAACTTCACATAAACCATCTACTAAATAGTCCGAACAATGCCTAAGGGATCAAAGCAAAACTTTTCTAAACTGTGATTTTTAACAAATATTTAATATACAAGGCACTAAATAATATTCTCCATCGGTTAACGCTGATGTCAACAGAAATATTTCAAATTTTACAATCATCAGTCTGAATCTTTAAACGTCATTCACCAAAAAACAACTTTTGGATTGTGCCCTTATATTATATCATTCACATCATTTTTAGTACTTGCTACCCCTTCGCGGATATGGTCGTGACGATATTTATTTATCTTTATGATCGCAGGGTGACCTGATAATCTCGGTGACGCACGTCATCGAGGCGCTGACCATCATGGCGGACCACACCAACAAGCCAGAGATGATCGAGATCGTCGACACTAGAACGTAAGATCATGTATATTATACACCACCTTCCACCAACTGGAGTGAACAAACAGCAACGTCCTAAATTTTGAATGTATTCATTTAAATTTCGTAGCAATATTAAACAGTTTTTTTCTTATGTAAATAAAAATATAAATAAAAACGCGAAGTCGCAGGCACAGCTAGTTCACACATAAATTAGAATACTTAAAACTTATTTATAATTTTCATGAATAAAAATAACTTATTAACAGCGTTTCAGAAATTGATTTAAATTAGGTAGGTACCTATATTTTGTATGGGTTTCGTGCATATATATGTGCATATATCTACTTATGCTTTTATTGAACCTCATCTTTTTCTATCTTCAAAGTTTTATCACGATAAATACTTATCTTGCGCAGTTCAACATTTTGTGTAAATTTGTTTCTTTTTTTTTCTAAACTCATAACTTACAATTATTAATCGCGAAAAAAAATCATTACAAGATTATTAGTCCCATTAATCTTTCGTTATGAGTGTATGACACTTATGTAGGTTATTGAAATTTATGTTAATGAAAAATATACTTATTATATTATGTTGTTCTTTTCAGCATTGCCCATAACCTGGTGAACGGCAAGCAAGGTGGCACCATCGAGGTGGTGACGGGCCCGCAAGCCAACATACACCGCGCCAAGAGCGGAAACCTTCTCGTGGTCGGTACACACACACACACACACACACACACACACACACACACACACACACACACACGCACGCACGCACGCACACTCACACGAACCCGCACACACACACGTACATACGTAGTACGCACGCATCACTCACGCACGTGCGCATGCACACACGCACGTATGTACTCGCTTATGTACACGCACGCGCTTTATGGTAAGAGGCAACCGTAGTTTATGAATACCATAGATGACTTCAGCGTCGTTGTCTTTGCACTCGAATATTAGGTCTTTAATATACTGTGCAAGTTTACCGGCTACTATGATAATGCAAAATAGTCTCGTTATGACGGCAGGAATAGGTGGACCCCCTATGGAAGTTGCTGCACTTCTTTACCATAAACAGTTTTGGTGATAATACTTGCCTTTTACGAACTGCCAGGAAGGGAGGCAGATGATCTATTCTACAAACACGGTGACTAAGACTAGATAGAAGAGTCTGGTGACAAGAATTGTGTGTTATAATTAATGTTATTTAAAACTTTAACGACTTTTTAGTAATATTTTGGTGAAGTAATGAATGTTTTTTGCTTTTTTCAGGTCGCCACACCCTAACAACCAGATAGTATTAACGGCATCGTAACATTTCCGACGATTTATTTATAATACAAAAAAATGATAAATTTAATATTTTATTAACTACAATATTATACTTATAATAAAATAATTGTATTTTATTAATTGAAACAACGACGTAAAAACATATTATATATTTAAATTTTTTATTATAAAAATATAGACTTCTTCGACAACGTATCTATTTGACTGTGTTTATGACGTCATAAGCCATCTGACCAATAGCTGCGCTAGAATTTTAAATTGTGAAGTCATAGAGACAGTTAAAAAAATTGCATGTAAAATATTATGACGTTTTGTTACTTTAGAATTAGTGGAAACAACACATTATAAAAGTTAATGATTTAGTCTATATTATATCGAAATTAAAAAATGATAACCTGAGTAGTATCAACCGACTATCTTAATCGACTTTTAACGCACTTCGCATGTGTCAAATTTAAAAATATAATAACCATAACTGACAAATTAAATTGAAAATGTAGGTATATCTTGGATTAGGTAGGTACATACTTTTCCTTCACTGCCTATTTGTTTAAAATCAGAGATTAAATTTTCATAACTTTTTTAATCGCTTGAATATATCTAATTTATAACATAAATAATAATATATTCATTTTGTTTTGAAAATCTTATTGCGCATTAGTAATTTTATAGTTATATAATTTTCGTACAAAGTACTTAGTATTATTTATAAAATTCCACAGTTATAAAGAGAAAAATGGAGAATTTCATACACGATAATGGGTATTCATATACAAGAATCTTTCACGGTAAAATAACCTATAAAACTGAAAGCGGCGCTAAAATAATGGGATACGATTAGATCTAACACTTCTTAAAGAAATTAACCGACTTAAATGTTTCCTTTTTTATGCTTTCACCAATTATAGTAGTAGTTGTATACGATTAATTGGTCTTGGCTCATTGTGGTCAGTCTTAGTAAAAATAAAACATAATATTTATAATCTATGGAATAATTGAGGGTCCACGCACACTACGTTTTTTATACATCATATGCGCGCGGTTTGACAGCTCTTAAAGTACAGCGCATACACTACTAAGGACTCAAGCATAAAATATAATAATAATTGAAGCCTTTATTGAACAAGCATATCATTTTTTATGTTTTTCTAAGGCCTAGTCTCAATTTATTTCAGGAAAATAGATTAAATAAAATATTGTATTGATAAGACGATAATCAAATATTAAACCATTAAGATATCTATGTAATATAATTTGTTCCCATTTAAGGTCGTAGCACACTTACACGTTCCTGCTCCGCCTCGCCTAAAAAAATCATTCAAATATGGGCTTTAAGGCGTAACGTTGCGATATAGTTTATAATGGCAACTGTCCGCTATCTGAATGTTCGGTACTTGACGCCGCGGCGTCAGCGTGCTGACTCCTAGCAGTCGCCGCCATAATTGCGTGGAGCGGATATAAAGCGATAGCGGTCGTGCTGGGTGTCTGCTAGCTGTCGCCGCGTGGACCGCTGGGCGTCTGCTAGCTGTCTCCGCGGTGACTGGTAGCTGGCACCGCGCGGACCACCAAGTTTTGGGCGGTGTTGGGTGGGAGCGGTATTGGAGCAGAGGCGTACAAGTGTGCTATGACCTTTATTCCGCCCAGTTAGGCCTAATGCTGACCATCCATTATAAATATCAAATCAAGCAAACTATAAGTTTATATTGTTAATAAGTATACTCAATTAAAGCTGAATCAAAAGTGCTAAATATTATCTATATCCCATAAATGTATCTAGGAGTTCCATGAATTATTTCTTCAAACAATTGCTATAGTACCAAACGAACACACAACATGAATTTATACAGGGGAGTATAGACCATAGCTGGAAATTTTTCAGAATTTAAAACAATCGTCGCCCTTAACATAATATCCGACATTATAGTAAAGATAAATGTTTATCTAGCGCATAGGTACATGTCTCGTTTTCTAGTAGGTTCCTAAAAAGAAAGAGATATGAATATAAAATCGTAATGCAAGATCGAATATATAAACGACAAGTTAGTTATTAGTGCAAACTTGGTTCTGAATTAATAATTTGTTCATGCATTTACGAAAATATTTGAAGGGCATTGTTATTGATATATTCATGGGGCTCTAATTTTGTACAAATTTAGATTAAAGTTAAGAATTACAGACAGCACAACAGAAATTGAAAAAAGAAATAGCCTGGCTATTTCTTCTGTCGTAATTTTAAAAGCTGTACTATCCTACAAGTACATATCTTCATCTGTTTTTTTTGACTTGGCGTTCTGTTGTCTGAGTAATAACTTGTTCTTAAATAGTATTTTTACAACAATTTAAGTGTTCTCAATATTATTAAGACAAAACCCATATTAAACGATCTTATTCTTTTGGTAGCACCACAGGAGCTTGATATATCTTATTTAGAAAATTAATGTCATACTTTCCATTAAAACTACACGAATGGAAATGGTTAGTCCAATAATAAAATAACTGAAACCACTTCATATCATTTGCACGTTGTAGATGACAAATAAACTTCTTTATAAGAATCACACGCATGGTTCGCTGCTTAAATGCCTCTTGTTAAATAAATACTTAAACTTACGACATTCATTTCATCTATATGTTCAAATAACATAACTTATTGCAACATACTTTAAGAAAATTGAAGGGAAAAGATATAAGCTATTCAAAAGTTTGTCCGTCTCCGTGTTTATCCTAATATGAATGGGTGCAATACCTTAGGTATGTGAAAATAGAAAACGTAGATTATTTATCTCGATTGCTAAAGTGGTTAATTGTAGAAAATTTTAAAAGAGGACTAAATAATGCGTAAATGTGACTAAAAATAAGATTGTTAAATGTGTGTTTTATCTTTTTAGTATTAAGAAAGTAACAAGTAAATGTTACTTTACTAAAAAACAAATTTACAATGTGGAAAACAAGCGACTTGTTATTATAAAAAATAGTTTTAATTTAAGTTTACGGCTTCTTAGTAAGATGATGTTTTATTTTGTTAATTTATTGAAAGTTTTACATCGTTTGAAAATGTTAAATAAGTATCTTCGACCAAATAAATTATTAAGCAGGTCATTTACAAAAGATAAAAACAGGCAACCCAATCAAACTTATTCAAAATAGTAATGAGTAATTTCGCTCGCTATTTCGATACAGACAATATTTATTTCGTATCTATCTTACGATCTCATGATGGCGGCCTTGAAACCATACTAACATTAATAATAATTAGAGCATGGATAGTTTCCATAGAATATTTTTAAGTGATATTAAATGTTTATACCTACTTTATTTTCGCTCTGATTTGGCAAACATTGTTAAAAACTTGCGCAAAACTGCCACGTACATGCGCCTGTCTTTTATAATCTGTACCTAGCCAGTAAGTTATTTGGTAGAACGTTACGTACCCAATATGATAGTCTGTATAATAATGTTCTAAGAACCTATTGTAAATAAAAAAAAGTTTGACAGGCTTGGTAGTGTGAATAGGCCCGAAAAGGTTACCGATAACTGCGAGATGAGACGCGATGGCCATAGTAACAATAATTTATCAATTACAGGCAAACGTGCCTTATAGATTTTAAGCCAGTTCCTTTATAGTCATTTAATAAATGTTTTTGATATGTACAATCCTTTTTTTATTTCATTCTAAATTTTAAGTTTATTGTAGGTATGCCTCAAAAAACGCTCCGGGAAGAGCCCGTACAAAGTATCGTTTTTTTTATGATACGGACTAACTTGTTGCTAACCGAGTGGCTGTTACAACTTCACCGGACTTTAACAAAGTATCGTATTGAATGAACCAACTGCAACGTTTCAATCCGTACGGATTTCCCGGGTAGCAATGAAATTTAAATGAAAAGAAGTTTACGCTCTTACGTCCGACCTGTCCGGAATATTAAACATCTATTTCAATTTTACAAAACAGCCTTATTCTGACTGACAACTCTACAAAATTGGCACGAGAGGTTATTGGCAGGAGGCACTTATACTCGTCAGCGTAAGTTTTCAAATAATTCTTTTGGTTAATATGAACGAGTTTGTCCCCCGTTGGCGTTGGTACGGGATCCGCCTGTGTAGAAAAATGTTAAGGCGCTTTGCACACGAACGAGCTGCAGAAATCAACGGGCAGACGCGGTCTTTATTGCTTCGCGGACAAAAATCCCGCCCGCCCCGTCGTGTGCAAAGCGCGTAAGTTGTGGTTTTTTTAATGACTAAATAAATAGAATAGATCATCTGCCTCACTACAAGGCAGCTCATTAGAGGAGGGTATAGGCTAATGAAATGACAACTGGTGATAAATTTCTGTGCAGTAACTCGCCCGGTTAGCGATCCACCGCTTTACCTATTCCTACCACCATGACATTGTCGTTTTCCGGCTCAGAGGGTACGGTGTCTGGTATTTGCACCTTAGGCCTAACTAGCTCGGCCACAGATCAACGACTGTCAGAACTACTAGTGACTGTAGGCCACGGTTGTCTCCTATCAGGACTCAGAAGACCCGTGTGCTTGTTCATTGTCTTAACCCATTATATAAAAGGTTGCTTGGACTGTTTTGATGTGTAATTAAAATCAAACAACAAATACTGTTATTCATTGTAGTTTAATTATTTAAAAAACTTAGGTACCTTTTTACATTTACATAGTGTTCTCTATTTTATTTAAAATATATCACAACAATCCAGAGTTTGAGTGACATCGTATTATCAGTCTTGTTGCAAAAACAAACACCATCATTGTGACAGACTAGCACCATTATAATTTTTTTAATTCCCTTAAATTTGCAAGTTTTGACGTTAGCCGTAAATTATTTTTATATGGTTATTTAACATGAACCAATGAGAAGAAAATGTATTAATTTTTCTTTTAAAAAGGCACAACAAATAAAACTTATATACCATATCTTAGAACAATACTGACTTAATTCAAAAACAATTGTAATCGAATTATGGTTAATTGATAGAATAAGTTGTTGCTTTGAGGAAATCCATATTTAAACAAAAATAAAATTATTATTTTGCAAATTCCCGCCAAAATGAAAATTCGATCAAATATGACACACAATTCAAAAACTTTTTTATTGACATTAACAAAACATGTATATCATTCTAAAATTGCTATATGTGAAAGCATAATGTATATTTTGTTTCCTGATAAATTTTTGCTTCAGTCAATTAAAAACAATCAAACAAATCTTTCCACATTGTACTAAGTAATGGATACATTTTCCTAAATATAAGTAGGTATATTTGACTAACGCAGTAAAAAATGAAATACAAATTTCAAATTAAAATAACTTATTTTCAGTCTAAAAATTCCCATATAATTAATAAACATTCATACTAATAGAAAAAAAAATTCAAAGTTATCGTTGTCACAAAAACTCAGGATTATTAGGGGATTTTATATACACTTAAAAATACAAATAGACTTTCTCTGTTAGGATAAGGGGTGTTATTCTAGATGTCGAGAAATATTGGCCAATAGTTAATTAAAGTAGTTAGATATTAGGTAAAGTAATAATACAAAGTAATTGGATATTAGAAACTTGTGGAGGAAGCTCACCAAGTATGAAGGAATTGTGACAATTGGCACCCGATACTCTCTGCCTTGAAGACATGTCTGATATTAGATAAGGAAAGAATGGAAAACTATAATTAGTCTTAGTTAATATATAGGTCAAATAGTAAAATACTGAAAAGCTGTATAATTGAAATAAAGATTAAAAAATGGTTGATGTGGTTTATTGACTCATAATTACATGAAAATCAAGCCAGTTTTTGAAGGGAATGATACAATCAACAAATTTTGCAATAAAATGAAATAGAAAAAAGTTGTCTTTTAAAAAAATATTTTGATCATAGTGTAAAATAAAAATGAAATATTTAAATAGGTACTTTTTTTTTCATTTTTAACGTACACCATTATTTTTTTATACTGTTGCGTTGCTGTATTGATTGATAAAAATTTAACAATAATAAAAAGTAACATTTAGTAGCGAAAAATAAAGAACTTAATGCATTTTTGGTCAAAGATAATAAAAATAATTGCAAAAACAACCATGGCAATAACAGCTATATTTCTTTATGTATACGCTATAACATATCAAAACTGAATTAAAACGAAGTAAATCACAATTTTAAACTATTAAAAGTTACATTCCAAGGTGGATTTTAAACTTTGTAATTACAAAATCATTTCAAATTTAACAACTTCAATCTAATTTTATAATTTAAAAAAATCTCGAAATTATGATTTTATACTTGTAGCATGAAGAGCCTCATAAACAAATGAAAGATAAACTCTCGAGCATAAACAATGTGAAAAATCACCGGAATATTAGAAAACAGGGTGAATAAGTATGTAAGTCTGTTGTCATGAAGCTAAGTGTAGATACGTAATGGAAAGTATATATACACCAAAAAAATTTGAACCAGATAGAAATAAATTTCTAATAATTAATTTACTTTTAGAAATGTGTGTTAACGAAACTCTATCTAATATATTGGAAAACGCAGACTTCGTGCTATGGGTAAAATACAAAAGAGTAAACGGAGTAAAATCAAAAATGTCACTAATCAATTCCATTTCATCATATTTACAATCACAGTTAAATACAAATTATGTGATGAATTATTGCCTTTGATTGCAGTATATTTGAAACCATCGAAAAAACATTCTAGTTAATGATATTAATATTTAAATGCTCTTAAGTATGTACCTATTTATAATTCTCAACTATTTTGACTTCAAACAAAAAATATATTTGACCTAATGTGTCTTAGCCACAATTGGGTCTTCTTTGATAAATGCAACCGATAACTATTCCAAAAAAATTTTAGGACGAACCCACATGGAGAATTCTACATTGATAGACAGATGTGCTTATTGAATTGTTATTGCACTTTACATACATAGTTTCAATTATCTCTAGAACCAAATATAAATTGAAAGAAAACAAGCTTTATTCATAAAATAATTTATTACACAAAGATAATATGCTATTCCTCTTGACCAGTTCCCGACAGTAGTACTATAATTTTATTTTAATTTAAATAAAATTATAATAACTCTTAAATTCAAAAACCACAATGAATTAATGATTTATTTCATACATACAGGCATATAATTATAACACCCGATATTGTATCTTTTACTTTTATAGTGATTTAACTATTTAAGTTGATTGTTAGTAGTTATTAGTTAAATAATTAACGAGAAGTGGATAATTGATCATTAGCATCAACTAAAATTAAACAAGCTAATTACTGACAGCATTGTCCTGGGTTCAAGTTTAGTAAATCATCTACAATGAATGTATTATGTTGGGCACTAACCAAGCAAACCAGAGTATGGTTCTCTTTTGTTTAATTTACTTTAGTTGGCTTTGTATTATGTGTGGGGATTGGTTTATTACTCTTCTATTACAAATAACTGCAACATATTTCTTACAATGGATGATCATTGGTGACTATAGACAACATGTATTTTTAGGGTCATGCGATCAACCTGCTAAGCTGGCCTTTTCAATTTTTAATTTCTCATATTTCGGAATTTTACCACATACTAGAATATTTTTCGATGATCAAATTCATTAATCTACAATGGAAGATATCACTTAATATAAATAGGAAGTAAAATTAAACATAGATTCCCAAATATTTTCACAATTTATTATATACAACCTACATGTATATACATAATTACACGTCATAGGTAACTATAGGCGCCATGCATACTTTGGTTTTTTTTTATAAAAATTTGGTTCATTATAACACAAATTGATTATTACACTCGATTTTATAAACCAAGTTGAACATCATGGCGTCATTGCCAAAATCATGGAGTGTAGAAACAAGCAACATCTTTTATCGGTACAAAATATGTCAAATAAGTGTGCAGATACCATGAAGCTAAAGGCAATCTGGATATTACACTCGTAATAAAGACCTATCTATCGCTATAACAAATATTGCTATCTCACTTTAAACTGGCCAAACTATCTTTCTGTGAGTTTTGTGGTGTTAAGTCAAATAAAGATGGGGCCATCTTTATTTGACTATGAGAGTGAGATAATTATACTGGCGACAGATAGTCATCAGGAGTATGATCTCCAAATAGTACCTTTAGCCTCATGGGGGATTTACTTAATTTAACATCTTAAATATTGCGCATTACATTATATCCACCAATCAGTAGATTATATGTAACATTAAGGCCACAAATATAACACCTTTATAGATACTATTTCTATCTCTACACTCCATTCATAATAGCTAGCATGGATATACATATATTAGCTAG
The DNA here is from genome assembly GCA_018236625.1 of Lasaia peninsularis. NCBI lineage: Eukaryota > Metazoa > Arthropoda > Insecta > Lepidoptera > Riodinidae > Lasaia > Lasaia peninsularis. Next base: position 10,718 of record DVZL01000670.1, read on the forward strand.
CAGTCTATAAATGCAGCCTATTGGACTTTACAGTCATATTTTACACTTTATCCTCATGTTCACTATATCACTCTTAAGTCTTTCACTGTGCTTTCACTAAAAACATTCATTAAACAGAAGTCTCATTCACTATGACTTTACAAAATCCATTATTCCTTTAAATAAGTCCGACTTTCACTATATATTTTACATATATATCCGAATACCGTGAATATAAGGTCTAACTTCACTACCTTCCATTTTAGAAGTCTGTAAGAATTAACTCTCAATATACCTTCACATATAAGTCTCATTTTCACTATACCTTAACTATCTCGCATTCTCGTTTGAGTACTCGAAGTCTAATTTTTACAATATTTTCATTTTGTTTTTTGACTTCTTTACTTTCTTCATTTGCCTTTTCCAGGTTAGTCTTAACAATTTGGCATTCAATAATCCTCCTTCTCTTCAGTCTAACTTTTTTGACTTAATTAGTACAACTTATCGATATGAGTGATGAATCACTATACCTTTTGGCTTTTGTCTTTTATTATGCATTTTTAATTTATGCCTTCCAGTTTTTCTTTCTATTTTATTCCTTACTGCCTTGACCTTAAGACTCACTCAGTCTTTTACTAAAGCACTATATCATTGGTAGTATCCATAACCACCATAGAACTCCATATACTATTTCACTTGTCCCACTGCTTCTTGGCTAGTCTCTGCCGATTTAAAATCACTTTTGTACAACTCACTTTTAAAACTAGAGTCTGATTGGTTGGAAAGCTCACTTTGTTTGAATTCCCCATCATTTTGTGCAAATCCAAATGCCTTTTTCTGTTGGTCCTGTTCTCTCTGTTGCCTTCTCCGTAGTTTTGACCATAATTCGTGACAGTCTTGCCATGTGGGTAGTTCGGGAGCGGGCATTCTGAAACATTTGTTTTAAAATTTTAGCAATGTGACAAATAATAAAATAACAAGGATTCTATTTTTTTACCGTAAAAAATATTTTTGGGATTTTTATGATAACCAATGTAATATAAAGTGTTTAGTACTTATTAAATTAATCAAATCACGACGTGTTAAATACACACGAGAACATTCTCTATTTGCTAATAGCGGTCATTTTCAATCATAACACTTATCGGGATTGAATCCGTGATTAGTGATTAGTGATTAGTGACCCATTGACTAATAAAAAGGTCACGTTAATAACTGTATGATGAAAATTAGTTCAGTAGATGAGCGATCGCACGTACAAAGCGGTGGTGAACAGGTAAAAGAAAATATACTGACTGTTCGGGCACAACGTTCTTGAGCCAAGTGCTCTTTAGCGCCTCCTCGGCCGTGATCCTCTTGTCTGGGTCGAGCTCGAGCATCCGGTCGAGCAGGTGCAGCGCGGTGGGCGGCATGAAGGCGAACTGCTCGCGCACGCAGCGCTTGTGGAACCGCTTCGGCCGCAGCGTCGGCCACAGCGGCAGGTTCACCACGTTGGGCCACACGCCCGGCACCGGCGTGCCGCACACGCGCGATATCATCTCCAGCTGCATCATCTCCACGCTCGCCTACAATATATCGCCAGGCTATAGCTATATAAATGGGTTCTTATGACCTGCTCTGATGAGATGTCGGTCGTTCATTTGATACCGAAATGTAGTGCCAACTATATAATTGAGGATGTAAAAACTTTATAATAGTAGTAGAGTACAATCGGTGCCACGGCATTATTGTCAGAATCAATCTTCCTCGTCCTAACCTTATCCGGTTTTCATATCAGATGACATCGGAATCGGTATGTTCCGAGAGAATTTAACAAAAACGACTGTTAACACAGATCAACTGCCATCCATCTTCTGTAAACAAAAAGGGATACTAAACCTAATTCTACATAAGTTCGAATTAGAATACTCGAACCGGGTTTGCTCATCGAAAGAGCACTCAGGAAATGAACATGAGTTAAAAAAACTCTTTGGTACATGTCGGGGTCAGAAACCGGACTATTGGGACGGAAGTCCAAAGCCTTAACATCTACAACACCGAGGCTCTCTATGGCTTTGTCAGAATCTATCTTTGAATGTATTTATTGGTTTATGACCCTAATACTGACCTGGAAGAGTGGATGTTTCTGGAACAATTCTCCCAGTATACAACCCATAGACCAGACGTCAACGGCTGGCCCGTACCTCTCCTCGCCCAGTAGCAACTCAGGCGGCCGGTACCACAGCGTGATCACCTTGTTGGTGTACGGCCGAGCACGATCCTCGGCCGACCATAACCTCGCCAGACCAAAGTCACCCAACTTCACCTCACCTCTGCAAATTCATACATATTAATTTCATTTCATACATTTATAACATAGCAATTATTCAAGTAAATTATCAGTAATTATGTGGAAAATGGTAGTAGTTAGTAAAAGCTAAAAAGCAATTATTATTTACATTAGCCAATACTTCTATTAACATTAACACATAAAACTCACTTATTATTCATCAATATATTACTGCACTTGATGTCCCTGTGTAGGAAGTTCTTTTTATGGCAATACGCTAGGCCATCAAGCAGCTGTCTCATAATAGAGGCGTTGTGGGACTCCGTGAAGTCCACCATCTTTGACTCCAGCAGCCCCATCAGATCGTGGTCCATGTACTCAAACACAAGGTAAAATGAACCTTTGTCCTGGAAAAGAACATTTAGTGGGTGAGAAAACTTATCTGATATTGTTTAATCAAATGAAAGATTTTATTAAAATATATTTTATTAATACTTAAACTGATGATAAGCAGTTTAAAACATTCCACAATAATTTCTAAACTAATTGTTTACGGCTTGTATTCTTATTACTAAGACTCCGCTATCCATCTTTATGCCTGCCTATCCTCATCTCCTAGTCCTATATGTATATTTCTGTAGCCGACAAAATAGCAAATACTAAAATACATAAAGTAAATATTTTAAGAAGCTTCCAAATATGAACAAAAACGTTATGCAAATATGCATCTCATATACAGATCGCGGTATACTTAAAACTCAATATTGATAAAATAGTTCTATTCACATAAACAGATTGCGCAACCTATTTATTTATTATGCTACTGCAATATTTAAAACGAGATTCGCAAATCCGGCTCACATATGGCCGATATTATTTCAGTTTTCATTTCTCAAAATATATAATCTACAACATATTTAGTGTATTATTTATGAAGATTTTTATAGTACACCACAAAAAAGTGGTTTAAAGTATAAAATATTTAAGCCTAACGTTTATCGATAAAAAATTTGGAACGCCGAAGCGTTTTCGTGGGTAACTCGTTCTTATAATGGTGCGTTTGTAAATAGACACCTTACATTTACCTTTCTAAAGTCCATAGCATCCTGTTTGTCTGTGACTATTTCACGTAAATTGACTATATTCTTGTGGTTAAGCTGTCGCAGTATTTTGATCTCGCGCACAGCAGTTATCGGGAAGCCCTCTTTCTCGTTCTCCAGTCTTACTTTCTTCAGCGCTACCAGTTGTCCCGTGTTTTTGTCACGAGCTTTGTACACTTGGCCGTAAGTGCCCTCTCCTATTTGAGTTATCACCTGAAGACAGATATTATTAATAAGCGGAGAATATAACCCTATTGAAATTATCAATAACAAAAAGGAAAACAATAATATTCTTTTCTGCTGGCAGTTAAGATTCAGATATCTTTACTAAAAAAAATAGTACCTTCACGCCTATTTTCCCCGAAGAGGTAGGCAGAGGTGTGCTAGTATATCCATGACTCGTAAGTCGAGTAGATATACAAGAACACACGTAGGATTAGCCATTACTAGTATATCTTCACTAATTATGTCAAAATTAGGAACAGTTTAGGGAATAAAAAAAATTACACAATATATTTCGCGACAAATCTTTATTTGAATACATTGAACATACATTAATATCATAGCATCATAAACTAAACTGTACAAAGATATAAATATGGTAGTTTATTCTTGGTATAGTTATGGTTTTATATTTTAATAAGTTGTGTATAAATTATAGTTTATAAATAAGTAATAATTATAAATTACTAGCTTTTCATTATTTTTAATACTCTTTACTCTTTTTAATGTAATCGCTTATAAAGTAGCCTATGTGTTATTCTCATGTATAAGTTATCTTACTGTGAAATTTCATTCAAATCCGTCTAGTAGTGTTTTAGTCAAAAGAGTAACAATCATCCATACATACATCCACCGATACTTGCAAACTTTCGCATTTATAATAATAGTAGGATTTGTTAAAATATTTGCACACCTTTTATCATTTCATTTCATTGAATAATAAGATGACGATAAAAAATGAATACTTCACCTGGAAACCATCAACACACTTTTCTCCCCAGTCTTTGGCGTGATGCGTGGGCGTTGCTACAGGAACTACTTTTGAACCACGTCGTTTTAATATACGCGGCCTCTTTAGTTTTGAACCCGCCTACAACCAAAAAAAATATTTTGTTAATATATGTATAACATACATTACATTCAATTATTTCGCAACAAAACTATGTTGTCTCGCCATTTTGGAAACAATTATTTTTTTATTAAAAGCACAGATCACACGTAATAATTCGGCACTTTATATAATATAAATAAATAAAAAATAAATATCGTCATGCCCATATTTCCGAAGGGATAGGCAGAGGTACATACCTATGCACCCACGATTAGCCGACGGTATTAAGTCTTCTGATGTGGCAAGTTTGTCGTCATATCGGGCACATATTCAATCTTAGGCAACTTTATGTTTTTCAGATAAAACATAAAGAACAATTTGCCCTACGTAGGAATCGAACCCAGGACCTCTTGCGTTTTAGTCGGACACTCAACTAATCTCGACCAGAGGCGATAAATAATTTATACGAGTTTAATAGTTTAACAAAGTGTTATATTTGATACAACTTACAGCATCTTTGGATGGTTTTCGTGCGAACACATGTGAATAGTTTGTCGTCTCCCTCGGTGCTGGTGGAGGTGTGGACCCGTCCAATTCATCTCCGCTCAGTTCTTCCGATCCTGGAATCACTGTTATAAGAATTTTGTTTCAAATTAAACAATATTATTTTCTTAAAATTAAGATTCTTTTCATGTAGCAAAAATCTTAAAAACACTATATACGTTGTAAATATAAAGTAAATAATTTCGGTAGGCCTAGGCTACTAGTGGGTTTTTTTTTTCATAGATCTATCTGACACGGCAAACATTGTTCTGCCAGACTAGATGATACTTATCGGTGCAAAATATATTTTAGAACTTATTTTCAGACCTATAGAATATGCACAAAAATCGGTCAAACAGTTCTGGAGGAGTTTGGTTACTCACACTAGGATAGGGTAATTATAAATAAATAGAGATTATTAGTCTGCCCACTATGCTAGGCCACAGAGGCTATTCAAAAATATTTGAATGTATATGAAGTAAACTTACCGGGTGGCATGGGCAGATTCATGATGCCAGTTCGTTTTGGTTTCTCTGGTTTTTTAACAGGACTGGGGGACGGTGTGCTAAGTGGACTGTCATTTACCAATGTTTTCAGATCTTCAACCTAAAATAAATCAAAACATAATTTTTATAATAAAAATCAGCATATATAGGACTGCCTTTGTCTTTTGGGAGTTATATGAGGTTAAATTAAAAAATAAAGTGTTTTAAATTTAACATCAACTAAAATTTAACAAAGAATTTTAATATACTTCTAATAAAAGGTAACGTTGCTGAAATAACTAGCGTCAAATACACTATTATATTTTTAATTATATATATTTTGACAAGATAAAATAAATAAATATCGGTACATCATCCACAAATACGTTTTTTCAAATGAATTAAGAAAACTCATTAGAATGTTATCCTACCAGGGAATCGAATCTAGGACTTCGGGCATCAAGGTCGGATACCGATTACGCTCGACCACAGAGCTGATAACTATTTGACGGATGTTAAGTTATCTAAAAGTTTGGTATATTCAGGTGAAAGTATAGGGTGTTTGTACCTGTGTGTTTGGCGGCATGGGCAATTTGGTGAGGCTCTTGGGGCGGGGCAGCGGCGGCGCCTGGCTACTGGCGAACACGGACTCCACCACGCTGTGGCCCGGCGACCGGGGCGGCGCCACTACCGCGGGGGCGGCGCCCGGCTGGGACATGATATATGCGCTGTTAGTACTAGTTATTACTACTAATAGTAGTTAGTAGCCATTAGAGCTAGATAGTATCGGCAATCATTTATGCAGGAATATGGTAAAATAGGTGGCTAATTTCGACGTTAAAGACCTGCGAAAAATTAGTCACAATAAAATTTTGTTAATAAAATACTTAAAAAAAGCATCCGTTGGCGTGTGTGTTCTAAGATTATAGTTTTTTTTTAATTCTTTTCGAAATCCAACAGTTAGCCAAACGGTCAATACTGGCGCAGTTAATCTTCCCTACCGCCATAACGACATTGTCGGGTTCCGATCCGGAGGGTAAAGTAGGCACAGGATAGCGACGCACCTGCAACGTCAACGTCACGGTTTTTTTGCCATCAGGAGAACTTGTTCATTGTCTTATCCTATAAAAAAGACTTGCAAATTCTATATTATTCATCGTTGACGCTCGGCGAAACTTCCACGTATTTATATTTAAAATGAGAAACACATGTACTTTTTCACATATAATTATATGTGAAAAAGTACATCTGTTTCTCATTTTAAATAGCATTTAAATAGCTTCAAGAATCAAAATAAGGACCTCAACAGCAGCAGCTTCAGTGGATTCTCCGTTGGCAGTGGGCGTGGTATCGCTGGGCTTGTCGGCGGGCGGCGTGCGCGGCGAGCGGGACGGCGGCGGCGGCGCGGCGGGCGGCGCCGCGGCGCCCGGGGACCGCTCGCCGCCCGGGGACACACTGGGTTCCGCGACGGGGACTGGCATTGGTATGTCCACTATGTCTTGTTGGCTAATCTCACCGTTCTCTTTTGATGCCTATAAAGGAAAGACAATTTTAACTATAATTAATAACATAATAATTCACGGGTTCAAGGGTAGGGAAAATGTCAAATGTTTGTGATCGGAATGTACGTTAGTGTGAGGTATAAAATCTATAATAATAGAGAAAATCTATCTTTCCATTACTACACACATAGAGTAAAATTCTACTCAAATATTGAAAGATTAAACTCATATATTGAATCTAAACAATCCTAATGTTATATTAAATAGTAGCTAGTGGACGGAAACGGGTTCTAATTTTTTTCAGTTTATATGTAGGTATAACATAATTTTGCCTGGGGATTGGAATTGTGTCTGATATGACGACAGACTTGCCACCTGTCATGTCGTGGGGCCAGAAACGTATTTAATTATTTAAGTTACAAAAATTTTGTAGCCTTCCCTACTACTACTACCCTTTGATCTCTTTAAGTGATCGTATTTAGTATACATCAACGCTTTTATAAACTTGTTGAAAAAATTACCTGTGGCAAACTATCAGCAGTAGCATTGGAGAGCTCGTCGATTGTGAGTATTTCTGGATTGTTGATGGACATCGTACTTGAGATCGCACCTTGTGACTCTTCCTCTTTTTGATTTAGTATCTCTTGCAATTTCTATTGAATTAAAAAAATATTATACTATATAATATATAAAAGAGGGTATGTTTTTACGAAACATTTCTGCCCTTTGAAAGTTATCTGTGGCATTAAAATTGAAAAAATTCACGAAGCTAGTTCATTATAAATATCATGTCACATATTATCATGCTAGTTTTAGAGTATGTAAAATGTGTAAGTGTCGGTTGTTTCAGTGGCATTACATAAAGCAGGGACATTACAATTGAAATTAAATGGTTCCATCATTCAATTCGATTTTTTATGGGTTATAGGTTATATGGGTTAAGGTGCAGGGGTTAAAAACGAACTCTATCACTAAGACTTTGCATTCCCTTTCTGTGTCACTAATGTATTATAAAATATAAAAACAGAATATAATATATTTCTGCAGAATAAAGTAATTATTCAATCAGGCTCCCATACAAAGAACGATACGACTCAGCCAATAGATTTGGCTTGGATATTTTGATTGCAGTAAATGCAACGAATATGTAGAGGTTACGTATAATCAAAATAAATTACTTATACTTCGAAATCATCAAATAAAATGAGGTTGTATTTATATAACGCGATTTTATTCTTCGTTTTTCAGATATAAGATACAATTCGTGCGCGAGTACGACTCGCACTTGCTTGATTTTTATTTATTTTATAAATCCCTAAAGGAATAATATAGACTATTCTATTTTCTATTATAAATACAATTTAAAACTAATACACTCTTTGATGTAAGTATCTAATTTGTGAATTGCGTTTGTATTGGAATCTTCGAAGATTATGTTGTATTGTAGAGTTAGTTGAAATTAAAATCTCATAAAGATAACAGTATTTTTATTACAGCATGGAGCAAACCTGAACACACAAATTTGAACTTTATTTGTATCACAGAAAGGTTTTAATAGGATGCCGTAAAAAATATCAACTCTTCGAATTGAGTGAGTGTAAGATACCATTTTAGTAACACCTTTAAATTAATATGACTAAGTTCGTTACGACTCAAAAAAATATAACTCCTTCCAATAATATAAAAGTGTTTGTTTATTCCGTTTGTACATCAAAAGAGCTTAATTGATTTTAATACATTTTAAATACAGATACAGATTATATTTTGGAGAAGGACATAGGCTATTTTTTAACTCCCAACGGGTGGTAAAGCTAAACTTTGATACCCGGAAAAAAACGGGAAGAAGATAATTTTAAAGCTGACTTTACACGGTGTGTGGTGATGCGGACGCATGCAACGTGTGAAGACTTTCATGAGCGATATTACAGACTCGTCCACCACATTAAATATCAATGTTATGTTGGCTTCGATTCTCGGATAGGGCAAATTATTTTTATAATTATATTAGCTTATCTGAAAAACATAACATTACCAAAGATTGGATTTGTGTGGCGACAGAGTTACCACCTGTCACTTCATGGGACCATATTGTCGGCTAATCGTGAATGCATATGTGCCTCTGGGGATCTCTTTTGGGGATATAGGCGTGACGATATTTTTTTGTTATGTTTAAAAGCCTTTGTGTGCGGTACATTGGCCTCGGTAGCCTTCAGCGCTTCATGATCTGCATAAACACGAAACGTGGGAAGCTACCTTATTTCCTTATAGGTAGTGTCAAGCTTGCTTTATTCTATGCAGATCATGGAAGTTATGATATAAGCTATTATTTAATATGTTATGAAATACATTAAATTTGTGTATAAAATACATTATAACCATATACAAACCTTAGCCCGCTTGTGTTTGTCTTTCACTAACTCTGCAAATAAGCTTGTATCACTGATCTTTTCCTTGAAGTCTATCTTGCGTTGTAAAACTGTGGTAGGCGGACTCGGTGATTCGTGTTTATTTCTAAAATCAAATATTATATTTTTGACTCTGTTTAATAATATTGAATCGTAAAATAGTAATTTATCTATACTAATATTATAAAGAGGAAAGATTTGTTGGAAACACCGTACACCGAAACTATTGGGCAGATTTTAAAATTCTTTTACCATTAGAAAACGAAATTATCGCTGTGGGGATATTGTGTATCTTTTGACAGTTAAAGCTACGAACTCCGAGCCCGAGTTTTCATATATTCACAGTCAAATGGCATGTTTCGTATTGTCTAACTCCAGTCAACAAGTACTATGACTTCACGAGAATAATAAGCACCGGAAGCCTCAAATTGCCACTTTCAAGATATTTTGACAGGTAAAATTTTATGAAATAAAGCCAATAACGTTTTAACGTTTACAATTTCAAAAACATTTAATTACTTAAAAAACTAAATGCTAATAGGTAGTAACATAACAAACATGATTTAAAGAATCTTTTGAAAATGGTTTATCTAAAGGCACCGGAAATAGATGTCTACTGCTGATAACTAATTGAGATAAGCAATACCGATTTTGTGACATTTTGGTTCGTCATCCAATTGCAGTTCGTAGTTATTTTCAGTTCATCACAGAGTTACGCAATAGCCCCGCTGACGAACATAGGCCACTTTTCACAACGACAAAATGCTACATTCCTACGGGAAAACGGGTAATGGTAATTATCTTTCCGTATAATATATTTGACATAACTTCTAAACGGCTGAACCGATCGGGTTGAAATTTTATAAGGATATTTCGATGGTTTCCTGGATGATTTAGAAACACAATTGGATCCGCTAGGTGGCGTTGCTGTCATTATGTCAACTGCGAACTAACCGAATCGATTAGCTAGTATGTCATATGGTGTACTAGATGACTCATATTGTTATAACTAACCTGTGCCTGTCGCGCTCGTGACGCGCGCGGTGGCGCGGCGGCGACGACGAGCGGCGGCGGCCGCGCGACGCCGAGCGACGACGTTTCAGCGAGCTGCGACTGTGCGACCTATACCAAATAATGTGGCTATAACGGCTACATGCCAATAATTAATTATACTGTTGTGTTATTTTTCAATAACTGTTGTCAAACTGTTATTATTAGCTATTAATAAGGAATATGCAATGGTTTTTTTAATTTTTTAAGCAATACTTCAAGTAATTATATAACTGAAAAAATATATAACACCTTCAAAAAAGTGATAAATAAGCTAAAAAAAATTATCCAAAGTATCATCATTTTCGGATGATTTAAACACCATTTTAGCGTGACGTCACCGTCCACCGGGAAGTGAGAACAATAATTTGTCAACGAAGTGAAATTAAGTGAAGTATTATTACACTTCACTTTATTAATTTCACAATATATATTATAAATATTTTTTTGTCCCTATGTGCGAAAATTTTCATA
>DVZL01000671.1:0-21571 GCA_018236625.1 Lasaia peninsularis
GATCGAACCCGAGCCTCGCGGATAGTCGATGCGGTTAGGCGTGTACGCTAGCCACTCGGCCAACGAGGCGGTCAATAATATTACCGGAATAGAACTCCAAAACTACTGCCACAGCGATACTAAACACTAATTTATGTTCCCACAGGCACCGACGACGAAGATCTCAAATTCAATTACCTGTCCACGTTCGGTCCCAGATTCCGCAAGCTGGCGGACATGTACGGGGACTCCGACGAGGAGCGCGCGCCGCACGAGGAGTCCTGGTGCTAGCGCCACGCCTGGCTCGTGTAGCCACTCAATTGTCATCCCAAAATGACTGTAGCTAAAGGCTAAGTTGCCACGCGCGAGTGCTTGGGGTACTGTGACCGAGGCGGCGAGACCAAGCTTCGAGATGCCTTATGACTTTTTCCTGTGTTCCGAGTATTTGCGTTAGGACCCACCGGACTTGAAAATGTAAGCCTGTGATATTGCTACAATATTGATTTCATCTAACGTCCAAAACCTGGGGATTTTAGTTTCTTGTTGTTTAGTTAAGTCTTCGTTTGAAACATTTTGCATTCGAATTCGCGAATCGATTCTGGAAGGTTCCAAAGCATTAGGACGTGTATACGTTGGGGAAAATGTTAATATGTTTTAAGAATTGACTGAATTGTATTGTTGAATAGGCGTTGATGAAGCGCTGAACTTGTAATTTTATAGTTAAGATCAAAATGTTTAGGGGTTAGGACATACTGTATGTACGTTTTTTATTTTTGTACGATTATAAATTATTATGACAAAGAATTTTCTTGATAAGTAATTGGCAGCATTTATTAGATGGTGTTTCAGTAAGTGCCATTATGTTTGGATAAGTTAATTAAGAGTTACTACGGGAACTCGCTTGTGAGTCACTTGTCGATACTGCCTTTGTTAAGTCAGTTGGATCGTAATCGAAAGTGATTACGTATTTGGTAGTGATATGTACCCGCCCATATTGTAACTGCGATGCTACAGTGTTATTTAAGTTTTTTTTTTATTTTTTTATGACATAATGTTTGACAAAATGAGGTTGTATTGATTTTGTAGTTAATGATTCGCAAATAACGATAATTTTTTTTCTTGTTTTAAAGAAAAATACCTAAAACCTATTTTGCTGCAGATGGAATATATATGAGTAATTTTAGTATAAATTATATTTTGCTAATAAATCAACGCTACTTTTCGTATTATCTTGGAAGATGTATTTTAAAAGTTCATATGTTCTAAGCCTAATTGTAAATATGTAAAAACCGTAATTAATATCTAACTGATAAGTAATCGTAACTTTTTGTATGGTAATATTAATATACAAGGTGTCCTTAAATTATGCATATCAACGAGTTGTAATAAATTACTTGGTATAATTTCTAATATCATGTTTAAACTCATTACACACTTTGATATCCACATGTAATCATATTCATAGTTACATTACAAACAGTTGTAGTTGTAAAATGTATTGATGTTGTAAAATAAGAAAACTAAACGTTTCTTTATTCTTAAAATAAATATTACTTTTAACAACTGAAATTTATTTTTCTTAATCGAGAACCAAGTCCAATAGTAGGGGTTTTGTATTGCGTAAATTACTGTTTCTGTGAAAAGAGATTGTGATATTTCCCGACACAACAAGAGTGATTTCTTCATATTTGAATACGTAATGTACGCCTGTAAACCAAATAATTGGGATGATTATTATAAATACCCAATTAAATTCAGATTACACAGCCACATCGGATGCCCTAAAGATTTCATTTTCCCCAATAAAATTAATAAGACGTAAAATTAATCCGATTTCAATCTTCGTGAAAAATGTTCAACTTTATTGCGCGATAAAATAATATAGAAGAGATAATCAATACTTTTTGCGATGTTATAGATGTTTTTACCGCAAAAGGTTGTATGTTACTATTCACAAATGTCTTAGAAACCTTTAAACAAAAAAATAAATATATTATTTTACAAATTTTCACCTAAAACAGTTGTATAGTGCGGCTTGATCGAAGCAAGTAAGCTTAAGAGATCGATTCATCAAAATCTAGTAGTTGTGGAGTTCAGTCTATTTCTCCTGATTTCGCTTCGCAACCGAAGCATACATTCGCCGAGAGTAAATTGTGTGTTTTGCTTGATCCAGTCGCACTATTTTTGGCAGGAGTTTGCAAAATAATAATTTTACATTTGTTTGAACATGGATTTCCGCAAATCTATAAGTAATCTCTAGTAAATCTATGTTTAGCTAATTTTGAAACTGTATTTTATCTTATTACAAATTATTTTATTGTTACACATTTTTGTGGAATAAAAATTAACAATTGTGTACTTTTGATTTTCAAAAAAAACGAAAAAGTTTTGAATTTTGACGAAGTTCGAAATATGACCTTTGCTATTGGTGCTAGTTTGAATTATAAATTAACATACTAACATAATATATTCATGCTAACTCACTACAGAGGGTATTAAGCAGTTTTTTTTTAATTTTTTTAAACGTTCCCTAGCCCCAGTTGTGACGTTCGCACACTTGTTAGCTAATTTAATAAGAAAGGTTGTTTTTTTTATTTTTATATAAAAAAATACTTCTTCGTATTAGCCTTACTTTGTGTCTGTATAAGATGATGTCGGGTCGACAAAAGCGTCAATTATTCTACAGAACAATCGCTATCTAACCTCTCTAATCCAGAAGGGAAACCAGGACCAAAAAAACTTCTATGACGTTTCTACACTGTATAAGCATATTTCTTTGCACTGGTTTAAAAATATGAATGGAAAATAATTGCATTGAATTATCTGGAGAGATCTAGGTCACTTGTGTGTTGGGATGTGTCATCAATCTTTTTGATTTATTACGTTGTCCGAATTACCCTTGTGTTGGTGTAGGCTAGGTAGGGAAATGAGGGCCATAACTTTTAATACACGAGCTTGAAAGTTGTAACACGTAGGATTAGGTCGAAGCTTTTTACGATTTTTTTTACACTTCGTTAGAAAATACGATTCACAAAAACAATGGCAACTAAACAGTTTTTATGTGCGTGCGTTTTTAAGTTTTATTTTTAATGTTTAAATATTTTAATATTTTTTTAATTTGTATTTTTTTGTTTAATATCCTTTTCTATAACTAAACATATGTAAACGGAGACATACTTTGAGGTTAAGAGCAAGAAGTGTTTTCTTAAATTATTGGTCAACTAAGTGATTTCATATTTGTCAAATTCCTTGTACGTATTTTTCAGAGGGTCTGTTTTATTTCGTTTTTTAATTGAAATGTGTTAATACGGAAAAATATTGTGCATATTACATATTTTTTTCAAAAAATTAAAGATACATCTAAATAGTTAAATTATACAAAAAAATACTCTTAGATAAAAAAAAGTTATTTATCTGAATAATAAAATGATTTCTTAAATATAACGATTTTTCAATTTACAATTAAACCCATAATCAAACTATTAAAATTTTACAGCAAAATAATAAAGATTACAAAACTTTGTGCTTTAACAATTATTGTTAATCACTTAATTTTGTTAAAAGTTTATACTTACGACATTTAAGAAGTTATATAAAATCTGTGTTGATACAATTGTGGAAAATTCACAAATGTATATGAAACATATAAAATTAGGTTTTTTAATATTTTCAGGTATTCAAAAATAGTAGAATATTTGTAATAAAAGCCGCAAATTCAGACACTAATGGAATATTTGCATTAATTGTCGCCAATATTCCAAATTGCACATGACTGCAATCTAGCTCAGCAAATATTTAGTCATATTTGTTCAAACACTGCAATAGTGCGTCGACTTCGACAGATTTTGCTAGAACATTTATAATCTACAAATAAAGTCCCAAGTGGAGTTAAATTTTTGGTTTTAATATGATTACTTTTTAATTTCGTTACATTATTTTATTTTTAAATGAGTCAACATTTCTATCGTTTATTACTGTTTCTTATACCCGGATATTTTTGGATTATAACCAAGTGATTTCATAGATTAGTTAGTGATAAATATACCTAAAACCGAAATATAAATAACTTCTATTATTTGTCAATGTCACTTGCCATGGGTTTTGGTTCTGGTTAATAAAGGATATTTGTCTATGATAATATATAGATAAGGATATTTATCTATGATATTTAAATAACTTGGTGATAATAAAAAATCGACGTGATTATTTTAAATTTTATTTTTTTGAAAGAAAAGCTGTGTCAACTTACATTATGAGTACATTAGTGCTTGTTTCGTTAATTGTTTTAAAAACAGTAAATATGAGTATCAGATTATCATTACACTTTCTTAAATACTTATCATAACATTTTCTTAAAAACTGACGATCTTTTGTATATTATATTATTATTATTTTGAATAATCCTTAAAGATTTGTAATTTTTTTAATAATATACGTAGAATATATGATTATAACTTAATTCTACTTTAAAAACTGAATTTATTTTAAACTTTCTGTAAGAGATAAAAAACAAAATAATTTGCGGTAAATTTGAAATATTTCGACTTTGCCCGTATAAAATATAAAAAAATTAAACAATGCTAGTGAATTTACACATAAATACGTCGAATTTGTTTTAGAGGTTATTCCACCCTGCAAGGAACCAACATTTTATTGGATTCAAAGCACTGTATACATAAAAGGCAGACACTTTAATTTGATTTAAAAATATTTACATTTTGGATGTCACTCTGGATAGAACCAAGCTGTAGTTTGTATTAAACGTTGATTTATACTTTGTTGATAAACATTATTTATATTTCAATAGTAATAATGTTTTAGTTGTTTTATATCCAATTTTTTGCGTACAAATAGTCTAAGGGAATGCTTAATCTGTATCACATAAGGGATGTTAATATAGAGAATTCTTATCATACATTCCAACAGATGAATATGATATTGTTGATGTCTTATAGCTATCGGATCAATTATTCGTACTTAGAAAAATGTGATCATAATGTTTCTATGGTCACCGTCGAAAATACACTGCCATAAATTCTTAGTATATTCAATTTGTAATTTCATAGTAATGATAAGCACATTTTTCCTATAATTATAAATCATTACTGTGATAATACAAATAATGATTCGTATTATAATGATAATAACTAAGATTTGTGTGTTAATATTGTACGAAGATGTGTGTTGCTCTGTTGTCTATAATATGCAGTAATTTGTATATAATTATTGCTGATTTTCAACTTCCATTATTTCAAATCACATATTGTTCAAAATATTATTATTAAAATCAAAATTAAATTATATATATAATGCCTTATTTATTTTAAACTTAAATAGGAAAACTGAGCTTATTACTTAGGTATTGTAGTTTTTATTTTTTTGTCCAAGTATTAAAAATAGTCTACGTTTTATAAAGTTTAATCTATTTTAATGCTGAAGTTCATTCCAATCGGCTTAATCATTTTAACATAAATAGACATTATATATAAATATACAATATAATTATTATATTAAATGTTTAAATTTTTACCAATTTCCAGAAAAAGTATGGAATACGAAATGAAATAGATCACAAATATTACCTTGCAGATTCCGAAATACGTTTTTAAAGTTTAGAACAAATTGTAACGTAGCAGTTAAATATAATGATGTAAAGAAATATTTTTATTTGAAATAAAGTTATAACTTAAATAATAATTTAATTTGAAATAAAAATTAGGTGATTTGAAATAAATGGAAATAGGGTAGTTAAAAAATATGTTAACGCCACGCGCGAATTGTAAGAGCGAGATATGAATATATTAAGTCTAAAGAGAGACGAAGGCAGAAGAGTCCGACTGAAAGATTGTCATATTAATTGCATAAGTAGCATAAGGACGTATAATTTTTAAATTGTTTATATAGATAAATAAATAAAGTGATGAAATTAAAATTGGTTTTTATTTTTCGTTTCATGAAAGTAACCAAAAATAAAGTTTTTTTTAAATATTTTATTTCTGTCAGTGACCTAAATTAGTTATCTGTACAAATAAATAGAATTGGAAGGTCTGTATGTAATATTAAAATAACCGCTTTTTCTAAATGCATTTGGATGTTTACAAGGTACATATATACCAAAATAATATTTTTTAGAATTTTAATTGGTCTGTCTGTTTGTACCCACTCATTTCTGAAACGACAGGAATTTCACTGGCAGATAGCTGATGTATGAAGAAATTGTTTAGGATACTTTTATTTTAGAAATGTACAAAATAAAATAATTAAAAACACGGGCAAAGTTAGTAATAATATAGGTACAGATTTCTTGATTTTTTCTGACATGGTAGCCATTGTAATAGTAAATAATAGTAATTGTAATAGTAGAAATTAGAACACAGTTTTTTAAAATAGGTACCTGCTTTTGTTATTTTGCTATTGACCAATATAATAAGTGTAGGTACTTTAAAAAAGTCTCTGTTCTAATTTCTACTACCTATTCGATAGGAACACTCATTGGGTCACCATGAAAATGTTGTCAACTACGGAACGAATTGTCGATCGTTCACGTCCTCGTCGATCCACATTGCTAAACGTTATGGCTAACATTTGATTCATTAGGATATCTGTTTAAAAATAAATGACTATGACTAAATTCAAAAATGCCATATGTAAAAAATAGAAAAAACTTATGTTCTTAACATCGAAGATGTAGGCAGAGGTAGGTACATATTTATACACCCACGATTAGCCGACGATATGATGTGATAGGTGGCGACTCCATCGCAAATAGGCAGAAATCCCATTCCAGGCTAAAATACGTACAATAAACCTCAAAAAGTTACAAAACAAGTTACCCCGCCTGGAAATCGAACTTTGGACCTCGCACGTCAAAGTAAACTGGTATGAAAATGTTCTACTAATATTGTATTTAACTTTATATCGTCCGTATAAAAGAAAAATTTAGGGAACAAATTAACGAAATATTTTTAGAATAGGGACACCGATATTCGTAAGCTTTCGAAGCAAAGCGAATCAATAGGCTCCTCGGCTGTAATCTGATAATAATTGACAAAATGCTTCCGAAATGTTTTATGTCGCCATCATCTTACCGAATATAATATTGATAAATACATACTATTTCCTAATATAAATTAGCGGTACTAATTAAATAATATAGACAAGTTTTAAATAATTAAAACCTGCTAAGTACTAGTCAGTCTCGTGTATTAAATGTTCCGTGAATATGTTAATAAATATTTATTTCAATTTAATTACTTATTTTAAGAATGAATATGTTAATAAATATTCCGTGAAAATCAATTATTCTCTGAATATTTGAAGCCGTTGTTAATGTCAAATAAAAAAACACTTTTGGTGTCTGTATGGGAGTTCCGAGATTCTGATTTTTTAGTATTAATTGATGTTTTAGCGGCAACAGAAATATAATATAATCTGTGAAAATATAACGTCTAGCTGTCACGGTTTATGAGATACAGACAAACAGCGGAGTCTTAATAATAGGGTTCCATAGGAGAAACTAGAAGGGCATGTGAAAATGACGTAATTTATATTTTCTAAATCGTTCCGTACGAAAGTTATTTAATATAATATATGTTTTTATAGTATAAAATTAAATATATATTAATACTTGACTTTAGAAATCAAATATCTTTTTTTTTCTGGAAGGTATACTTCAGCCATTTGTTGCCAGCAAGTAAAAACATAAAGAAATAAATTAAAAGTAATTTAATAGTAGAAAAAACTTTTATTTTTTGAGTTGCTCTTAACGAGCCCTTTCATTTGATACCCATAGTGTAGAAGTGCTTTAAAAACAACTATTAAATTCCGCCATCTTGGTTAGTCCGACATATTGGATTTAGAATGACGTCACGTACCTTATCTTGCATTGTCATCCAAACTAAACGTGTGTACAAAATTTCAGCTCAATCGGTTGAAGATATCTACTTCAAAATTGAGTTCAAAGATTCCGCCCGAACATACATACCTACTTAGATACATACATTGCAAGTTAGATAAAAGCTTTTAAAAATGAAAAAATATGTCATGTGCAGAATCCGTACTAATATTATAAAAGCTAAAGTAACTCTGTCTGTCTGTCTGCCTGTCTGTTACGCTTTCACGCCTAAGCCACTGAACCGATTTTGATGAAATTTTGTACAGAGATAGAGTAGACCTTGAGAAAGGACATAGGCTACATTTTAACCGACTAAATTAAAAAGAGGGTATGTTTTTACTCAATAAGTATTATAACTCCGAAAATGTTGCCTCGATTTTGTTTGTATGGTATAATATTCACAAGCGAGCGAAGCCGCGGGCAACAGCTAGTCTACAATAATTCACGGTCATGATGTAGCTTTATTGAATACTTAAATATATCGAGACCCATATTGCATTATAAAAATGACAAAACCCCTTAGGGCGCCATGCTTAATTTTTTTAAAGCACAACTAAAACAATGTAATAATTGTGATGAGTCTAACGATATCAAACACTTGAGTTATCGAGTAAGTGCAAAATATAATTACGTTAAAAATAGACTTTAAAGGTAAATATTAAGGTATAAGTAAAAAAGTATTTTTTGCACGATTACTTTCGTTCATAAACATGTCTATAGAACGATTTTTATATTTTTTTTATTAGAACTAAACTATTTATAAATTAGCATTAATGGCGAAGACCAGAAAACAGCTTCAAAAATATTTTACGTCTTTCTACTTCTACTGGTTAGTAAGAAATTAAATTGACATAGGTAATCTCAAAATACAATAAATAAAGAAATTTCTAGAAGGCGCCATAGACTTATTGTTTAAAACCTAAGTTTCAAACCTTCACTAAGATTTTTTTATGGATAACACCGTTAGTTTGAAATAAACAGAAACTCACGACTCCGTTTTCCCGTACACCTTGTGGATATGGCTAGAAAACATCAAATAGCTTACATCTGGATATGGGAGTTTTTGTTGGACATAACTACATCCAATTTGAGATTGGAAAGTACTTGATATGTGAAATGAGATCAATGCGCGAGAATAAATCAGCAGTTCCGGTCGCGGCTAATGTTTTCTAAAGACGCACAAATCATAATGCTTTGAGATTTCTCTTGTTAAGTTAGCTTTTGATATTTTTTTAATTTAAACAGTTATAGCCTGTGGCGTCTTAACTCTTAACCGTGTGACACGACGCCATGACACAGTACCTTTACTATCAGGAGATTACACTCCTAACAAAGACCTTTCTCGAATACTAAGTAGGTATTGCTAACTCTGTCTGGCCAATCTCTCTGACAGTTTTGTGTCATTTTATTGGGTTCTATGAGAATGAGATAGATGCTTGATAAGTATGATCTTTACAAGCAAAAGGTACTACAATCTAGAGATTTTTTATATAAGATAAGGCGAATAAGATCTCGGGTCTCCTGATGTTAAGAGACAACCGTGGTCTATAAACACCATAGATATTGTAGGTACGTCACTGTCCTGTGGCTGGGATGTTAGGCCTGATGTGCAAGTTCACTGGCTACCTTACCCTCCAGACCGAAACATGATAATGTCACTGTGGCGGCAGGAATAACTAAGGCGATGGATCCCTACTCGGGCGAGTTGGCATCTAACTTATACATAAGACTTATATATATTATATATACTTGCACATAAGGTAGCAGCCCGACTATATGTGCCTGTTCGCTGTCTTATTCCATAAAAAAATTTAGAAAAATTAGACGGTCATTTAAATAATTGGTCTAAGGTCATATTACATTAGAAAGTGAACTAAAAGAAAAAGTAATATAATTTCTTCCTAAAGCAACAAACGTAAAAATCGATCTCTTCATCATGATTGACAGAACTGCTTTCGTATTTTTATCGTGTCACTATGTTTTATTCACACGGTTAAGATGCCACAGGCTAATAACGGCTTAAATGAATCCAAGAAGTCCATCGGATTTTCTACGGAATAAAAAACTGAGTACGTTCTAATACTATTTGCAAGTTATCTGTTTTGTATTATTACAGAAAAAACAAATAGATAAATTTCTTTATGGCAAGAAAAATGCGGCGCCTTTTAATTGGACTAATTTTTGGCTTATAACTTAGAAAACTAACACTAATAACTTGATTAAAAGAGCCTATTGCTAAATTTATTGACTACGACTTCAGACCGAACATGACAGTGACGAGCAAGGATGCTATGATGGAAATAAGTAAAATGATGGTAGCAATCTAGGTTAGTTGTCGCAAAATTCAATTTGTAATTGTCACAGTGTTAGTGATATACGAACCGACGTCTGCATATAGTAATAACGCAGGCGATTTTGATGTCTACGTGACCGATCAGTAGGTTATAACAATGGGAACTTTTTAGTATTCGTTAAGCTTTATTATACGTCCCTAGAATTTAAAACTCCGCTAGATTTATATTGGAGATATAATTTTATTTTATTCGGATAATTTAATGTATATTCGTAAAAATAATCGTTTTTATCTTACTCACGTATTAAAAGTGCTTTGCTGTTTGCGATCTGAATTATAATTTACTTTAAAATCAAAATGTAATCCTCGAAAATCCTTTAATTGACCTTCCTGCTTCATGGTTTGCAGAATTCTGCAGTTTCTTCTTATTTGAGATATATACATTAGAAACATATACAAATAAATAAAAATCTCTGAAACTCTTTATGTAATATTAAAATAACCGCTTTTTTCCAAATACTTATAACTATATGTTTATAAAGTACATATACAAAAATAATATTTATTAGAATTTTGGTTGTTTCAGATTTCTTTGGCTGTTTTTCAGTTTACCTAAAAACACTTAACGTATTGGGTTTGGCACGGTTTGTGCCTTTTATGTCGATGGACTTGCCACATGTCACTCGGTCCCATTAGCGTCAGCCAATCTTGAATGAATGAGTATATTATGTATGAGTATGTAATGATAAGGCAGAAACCTACCCTTTCAATGAAGCTAAAGATGTTTTAATTCCTGCATTAAATTAGAAGTTTAAATAGGTAGCGCAGGAAAACTATGCTTCAAACATTTCCGTGGCGAGCACAAAAAATATTGTAGCATAAATAAGTACCTAAGATATAAATCCATCTCATTCTAGTCTACTCGTAGTCTCAATCACGGTGTTAGTGACAAGAGAAGTGAAGTTCGTGTTTCACGAGGTGAAATATAATGCTTGATAGGAAAGTATCTGGCCTATATTATTTAAAGAGTTTAAGACTGACACAAGGAAATATCGTACAGTTTTTTTTTAAAACTGGAGAATTTCGTATATTACGTATACATTATTTTTGAAATATGTCCGAAATGTATACTAATATTTTGTTAATATTCTTATGAATTCAGGACCAATAAGGGGGAAAAGTGTATCGTTATTAAAAAGAGATTACACAAAAACCTATTGCATGTGTACGAATAGTCGCGTAAAAATACGAATATTTTGTTTATTCAAACACGCCTGAATTATACACTACTATTTCAACACAATCCAAAACAGTAAGATAAATGCCTTGAAAATCGATTACTCAGGTTTGGTCCATGAATATTTGATCTCATTTTATAATAAGCACTTACGAGTGGATAGGCGTGAATAACGATTGTAATTAATAATCATTTTCTATTTAAATACAGGTATCAGTGAGACGTAGGCGCCAGACACAGAACCCCTAGCAGGGACATTTCGCTCTTTTGTCAATTTCCAAACTTACGTAACGTTAAAGACTTTATGCTCTTTAACGTTATTTTTTTTAAATAAACAAGCCAAATAATAGTCAGACAGTACAATGGGTTTTTATTCTATTTTTAAGATTTATTGTTCTAGTAGCCACAGTTAAACATCATATTATGTAAATTTAAATATTCTTGCTATACAATTAAAATATTCGTGCAATACAGCAGATTGAGTAGTACTAAACAATTCTTTCGGGAAGGCGAAATCAATAAATATTTTTATCTTGTTTCAGAGATAGAAATATCAAATTAATAATTAAATTATTGATCTGTCAGGGCGTACGACTAAGACCCTGTGGCTTATAAGTTCATCCCGCTACATATAAGATTATGTTAGATAGTGTATGTTCCTTCTTTACCTATATTCTTCATTTTACGTATACTATTATTATGCTAGTAATAGCCAAAGGGTAAAAAATATTACTATGATTATGCTGTCTGTCTCTTTGTCAATGACTAGGCTGTATCTCATGAACCGTGATAGTTAGACTGTTGAAATTTTCATAGATGATAATCTGATCCCACTATAACAGCAAATTCTAAAAAACCCGATTATAGTAAATATATTAATTATAGGTGCTTCCATACAACGAACTACCCGACTCAACCAATAAATGTCGCTTACCACATTTAGAACACGATAATGGCAACGATTAGTAATATTACTGCATCTTATAGTTATTGAAAATAGTATGTTTAAAAAGTGTTTTTATTTACGTTGTTTTGTATAATGGATTTGGTACGGAACCCTTTCTGCTCGAGTCATGTAATGCTTATTAAATATCTATTTTGTTGTTGACGGAAGATGTTGATGCTACAAGTATATCTTTTCGTGACCCATACTATTATTCGAATAGTATTTTATGTTCTAATATTATTAGTTCCATTTTTTATTCAAGGCATAATTTTACTAGTTTAAATCCGCTATGATCGCTAATGTTTCGAGAGCCAATATTCGATTTAACTTTTCGAAAACACAAAACGTTCGTGCTAGAGATGCTGTAATCTAGAGATTTATTCGCTGTCGAGAGTGCGCCGAAAGATGACACAATCTTTTAACCGGTGATTTAACACCGTGGAAATAAAACGATACATATACGTCTTTTACTAGGAAACCGCGTTTTTAACGATCGCGAAAGCTTTGAATCAAGATTCGTGGTAAAAAGCTATAAATCTAAAATAACATAGGTCAATACCTATTAAAGTATTATAAGCTTTTGACGTGATCTATTTGAAATTGAAAATATAAATTGGCCTCTGTGGTCCAGAAATAGGTGGCTGACTTCAGACTCACGAGAGCCTAAATTCGATTTTGGGTAGCTTGTTCTAAAAGTTTTTTCAGACTCATCACACTCGATCGCACATCTCTCATGTTTCTCTCAAATCGTCGGACCTAATATCTCCGGCGTGCGTGATACATACATACGCACCCACGATTAACCAACGATATTAGGTCTCTGTCTACCCCTTAGGTAATAAGGGCGTGACATTTTTAGGTTTGTAATCCACATGCAAAATCTAGCAGTTTCTTTAAAAATTATCATATAAGGGTCGAAACAAAGCGGTCCTAAAGAATTTTAAAACTTATAAATATATGAATTTTAGAACTTGAAATAGTTGTCGTTAGTAATTATTATTTTTTGCAGTGTGCATAAACATGCATAAATATAAGAAATGATACAATTAGTGCTGTTGTTATAGCAGTATGTCTGAATATTCGTCATAGAACTTTGGTATCTAAGTTTTCTTTAATTTTTTTTGATCAAATGTTCCCAGCCAGCCAGCAACAAACAAAAAAGAGGGTTTATTCAAATATCGAATCCTCAATTTTATTGTTTATATTTAAAATATTTTTTATATATTTCGTGACGATAAGTACCAAAGATTTAGATACCAAAATAACAATGTCGCGTTGATAACATCTTAAGCTTCATGCGTAGATGCGAAGTATTAACTTTGAACGTTTTAAACTCCCGTGAACGTAAAATGGGACGGAGTATTTAAAATTCAATAATTATAGTGCAGTATTAAGAAGGTTTACGCAGTAGTTACTGTAAGTATAGGTTACGAGTATATTCTGGTAAGGATTGATAAATGACCGATTTTTAATTTACAAAAGGCAATATAATCATTTGTAGATAATTCGATCAATATTTTTTCATCAGAATGATTCTAAACCTAGACCTTAACTAAACTTGCAGTGAATTAATTTTTCATCCGCGTGAAATTAATATGAACACGGTTTTTGAAATAGGGCTAAAACATGAATATTAAAAAAAACGCCCAAGGGCCAAGTGTTAGTCCAACGAAAAAAGAGGAAAAGAAAGTAAAATTTTATTAGAAAATAATTAGTATAGGTATCCTCGTAGTTTGCGTATTTTTTTTAAGTAAGTATTTTCAACTTTTTATATTCTTCTTTAGCTTATAGAAGTCCACTGTTGGACATAAGCCTTCTCCATGAATTTCCCATTCGGCCGGTGTAATGCCGCTCGCATCCATCGTAGGCCGTGTTTACCATTAATAAAAGTAAATTATAAATATTACATCTCCGTATACCGTGGTTTAAATAAATAAAGCGACATCTATTGGCTGTCGGAAAACAAGTTAGCACAAAATCACATTCGTCGCATGCACTCTAAAATTGACAAAAGTACACGTTTTACATAATATACTACTTTGTTTTAATTGTTTATTTTGAGGTGAATTTACAATTAGATATTTGAAGAATATATCGAGCGACTACTCTTCGTCTTTACTGCGATCTAAATACGGATAGCGACATCTATTGGTCAGGCCATTTTTTGTATAGGAGACATCTTATATATTCATTTTACACTGATTTTTAGTATTTTTTGCTGTAGATCATTTATGAAAATTTCAACTGTCTAGTGTCAAGATTTCGCGAATCCTGAAATACAGCGTGGTATAAACAGATTTAAACGGACAGACGGACAGCAGAGTCAGTAGTAGTACCCTGAGTGTTCTACGCGTTCTCAATTTATTACTAAACGAAGCTCAAAACCGTCTTCACGGGAATAAACATTTATTTATTTCACATGAAAAAGAATCGAAACATAAGACCGCCTTTGTGTTCCTAAATTATAATATTTATAATTGTGTATAATATTGTATTTATATTTAAAAATAGTGTATGATATTTTAATTGTTGGCGCACATGAAATAGTATTCATTCATTTATTTATTAATATCTCAATATTATTATTAGGAAATATATAAATTGATTAGGTATTAGGGAAAGAAATTACTTCTCTAAAAACGCCTTTTAAAACGAAAATCAATCCACCTTTTGGGCCCATGACAAATATTGACAATAAATTCAAAAGTGACAAATACGTCGGACAGATTTACAAGAAAATTATCCACCGGATATCCGTTTTAAGTTATTGTGATAATTTGACGTGAAGACGTGTTACAATTTTTAATTGGCGGCATTGAACTTGTACCGGAGATTAATTAAGATAAAAACTCGTTAGGAAAATGTCCGGTGCAGGACCAGATTGAACTACATACGAACGGAAATGCCTTTAAAGCTTGATACTTGTTTTACGACTTGTAACTCCAAGCATCGTTACTAGAGATTTTATGGAACCGAAACTATCAGATATCCGAAATGGTGCTATCCGAATTTAAGATCTTCGAATAATATTGGATATGGGTCGCCTCTCCATTAAGTATATACTAAAGCTACTAATATTGTAAATGAGAAAGTAGGTTTTTTATTCTTTCACGTAAAAACTGCTAAACGGATTTTTAAGATTTTATTAGTAAGATAGTTTACAGCACATAGGCTACCTTTTAATCAACTATAGTTCAGTCAGGCGAAGCCGCAGGCGGAAACCTAACTTAAAATTTAGTCAAATTATTATATGAATATAAGGTTTGGTGGTATGATAATTGATGGATATGGGCGTAACTTAGTGGAAATCATTACTTACGAAAAAATATTAGTTTGCAACTTCCGTTTAGCAAATATGTACATGTAATAGTGTAATAAATATTTATTTATTTTTATTTTGTTATTTAAAAGCTTCGGTCGTATAGAGGTCAAAGCTTAATAAGAATTACGTCCAGTTTCGAACCCCGCCATGTGTTAATGAATTTTTCTGCATTATGCGCTATTTTATAAGTGCTCTTACAGTGAGGGAAAACATCGTGAGAAAACCCAGACTCCCAGTTTCTCTTCTCGGTTGCAGAGGTCAGATGGCAGTTGCTATGTGTAAAAACTGGTGTCCTAGTTATAGATATCATCTGATATAGAAACTTAAATAGGCTAGACATAAAGATGTTAATTACTTCAGAACTTTTGACTGGGTGAACCGATTTTGATGATTTTTTTTATTCGTAAGCTGATGCTTCCCATGTGGTTCGATTTTAATTTGGTCTCATATACATTTTTTTGGCAATTACCTGGACAACATGATATAGATTTTTTTTAAGTTTTACTGCATCTTAATTATTCATTCTCATAGTGGCAACGCATCATTAATGTATTGAATCCACCTAAATATTATCAGGAAATCTGCATGATTATTCGTTGTTCTGTGCTGTAAAAAAAAGAAAAAAAGTTTAATGTTATTAAGTACACGTTTTGTATTACGTCCGTAATACGTACTGACTGAACGTAATTAACGTACAAGGAAGTGAGGGGTAATGCGTTCGGCCGTGATGGAGTCAACAAATTGTATCTTGCATCCTCTTACTTTTTAACCGACTTTGAAAAGGAGTAGTCCTTCTCTTTCACCTTTAATTTTTTTACTTTTTTGTATATCTTTGATTACTTCTCCAATTCCAAATGGAACTAGAGATATTTATTTAAATATTTATCTTCACGCTAAATACTTAGCGTGGTAGGCAGAGAGTTTCGAGTTCCAAGTGTCACAATTCCTATACATACTTGTCTATCTTTATCAACATTCATTACTATCTTCATATAAACACGCCGGTTTCAGAGACTCCTGACTCCACTTTCGGATAAATAGTTTTGTACAATAAAATATACTTCAGAATTAGTCCTATATAGTTTTATGACAAACCATTTACCTTTTTTGAAATATGTACGAAAAAACAAAAACTCCTTTTACCTAGACGACTTGTTAATGAAGTTGTAGTCGTTGTTTTTGCAATTTTACTGCGTTTACTTAGTGTCCTCGGTTATAATACCTTAAAATGTTATTTGCTTGATTAGTATCAGCTAACTGCTACTAATAGTTGATTTATACTTCAATAAAAACTTTAGCACCTAAACACCAGAGTGATTCGCTAGTTAAAACACCCACGACCAATAAAACTTGCGTCTGCGTCTGACAGAAGCAAAGTGAAAACATGTTTCCAATCTAACTTGAGCTCTGATAGTAGCGCTAGTTGCTTGATCTCGACTTGAACATCGCTTGTATATTTAGTTCTTGATTTTGACGTAGATCATGACAAAATGGACGGGTATAGAAAGCGCTGAGTTTGCCTTATTGAGTGGGTTGTCAATCTGTGCTAAATATTTTTCATAAATCCACAGAGTGTTAATAATTTTGACCGCTTCGTGGGTCGACTGGCTGGCGTACATGCCTAACCCCAGCGACTAACCGCGAGGCTTGGGTTTGATTCCCGACGGGGACCGACATTTGTGTGATGAACATGGATGTCTGCGTTTCCAGGTCTGAGTATTTATTAAATTTAGTTTTATTCTTGTATATATTGAAGTATTTCTATGTATCAATATCGTTGTCTAACACCCATAACACAAGCATTTAATTTGTTTACTTTGGGGTTAGATCAATTTGCGTAATTTGTCCAGTTATATTTATTATTATTTTCATTGGAATTGACAAAAATATTGAATTTCGAATTTGTGATTTGTCTTTTGTTTTACAGCTGATTTGCACAATTTTATATGACAATTAGTCAAGTTTTAACCTAAATTTAATCGATTATATCCACGTAAACATATAAATTACTTAATTGTAAGTTAAAAACTAACTAGATATAAGTCAGGCATTAATATAATCATTTTCCTTTCTCGTACTTTCCTGGTTTTTTTTAGATATAGGTAGATATATGACGATATACTTACTAAACTATAATGGAAAGCTTATGAAAGTGTTGTCTCTACTTTTAGCATGATCTCTTTTGTATACTCGTCATTGTCTTTATAATTTCGTCAAATATTGTCTGTTGATAATTGGTATGGCTTCAATACACATTGTACAAGATGTTTGACAAATATTTCGAGCTAAAATACCTGATCTCAGTTGTTTGACAATGGAATATTCAACGTTACTCGATGTGAAAACTGTAGATTTTTCAAGTTTAGTCGTTATATTTTTTAATTGTTTTGGGATTATTTAGGATGGAAAAAATACACAACCTTAATTTTACATTGAGTGTTCGCAGGGAGCGAAATGTACATCGATACTTTTGTATTGTATTTTCATTTTTGACAGAAGACAAGGACATTAATTCGTACGGTCTTAGATACAGCTCAACGATTGATTAATAAAGTATTTGAAACCGATCGTCGCTATTTATTTAATCAACCACATATTGCTAGTTTGGTTCTTTTGCTTTTGCTAGTGTACCTATTGCAGTTTCTAGTAATCGCAGTTTGCTTAATAATAAATATTATTTCATCATAGCCATTATATGGTGGTTGCCATTATATTTCGTTACGAGTTGTCGTAATAAACCTGGCTTATAATATGTAGATGATAAATGTATCTGGAGCTTTTATTTTTTTCTTTGTCCAAATTTTGTCCCATTTCCGGCTGATATTTTGATCAGCAACCTATAACCTAATCTAAGGAATTGGCCAAATGAATCAGTTTTTACATGAAGCGACTGCCATCTGACCTGTGCAACCCTGAAGAGACAGCAAACTCAGTCCTAGATAAGGTTATATTCGAATACTTGTATCTGGGTTTCCTCACAATGTTTTCCTACACCACAAGAGCCCTTGAAAAATGTAATTAAGTTCATTGTTAATTGTTTCGACCCTGGACTACCGGATAGGAAGTCGGAATGACTAAAAACTAACCACCGAGGCTCAATGCTTAGTATTTGCTATTATACCTTAAGTCAATAATAATTTACTAAAATAAAGTAAAATAAAGTACCTTCACGCCTATTATCCCCGAAGAGGTAGGCAGAGGTGTGCTAGTATATCCAGGACTCGTAAGTCCAGTAGATATACTAGAACAGCCACGATTAGCCAATCATTTCAATTCCGGGCAATGTAATGCTTACTCAGAATAATCTGAAAAACATTTAAGAAAAGTATCAACAGACAAAAATTTGATAAAGAGCTTAACCTGAAGCTTAGCACTGCTTTAAGATTCACATCACACGATTGAGTTCGACGAATATTACAGAATAAGTTTAACTGTCAATTCCTACAATCAATTATGTGCCTGACTCTATCCCATTATCTATAGAACAGAATGATGACTGGCATGCGTCATACTTAGGTATATGTAAATAGTAGTTCCGTCAGTCACGATCGACCAACCATAATTCACGATCAGGAGCCAAATCGACAGCAAAACCTACGGCATAACATGATATAATAATTTTAATCCTAGACCATTCTGTGTAATGGAACGTTTTCCAGTCGATCGTGTCATATTTTACTTTAATTACAATAATATATACACTTCAAATATTATTTTTTAAAAGCTTTTATTTAACTTGCATTGTATATACCTGTGTAAGTATGTATGTTCGGGTGGAATCTTAGAATTCAATTTTGAAGTAGACATATTCACTCGAGTAAGCTGAAATTTTGTATACACGTTTAGTTTGGATGACAATGCACGATAAGGGACATGACATTATTTTAAATCCAATATGGAGGCTCAACCAAGATGGTGGAATAGTTGTTTTTAAAGAAGTTCTACAATATGGGTATCAAATGAAAGGGCTCGTCGAGATCAAAGCGAAAAATAGTAAAAGCTTTTTCTAAATATTTTTTTTTTATTTTAATTTATTTATTTATGTGATAAGACACCGAACCAGGCCTCCGCCACTCGGCCGTACCTACAGCGATAAGTGCCTACAAAATTTCGTGGCGCCGTCGCCACTCTGGTACCATAGTTATCGCGTCACTTTACGCCAGATAGTGACAGAGTTATGCGTTAGAAAAAAGCGGGAATAGTCAGGTGAACATCGCGTCGTGTGCGCAGCACTTACACGAGCTGAATTGAACTTTGTTGCTTAGTTACAAGAGTCACTATTTATATGAATTGTTACGATAAGTGCAGGTTCTGTACGTTAGTAATTATTATTCTATGACCGAACAAGCACACGGTTTTCTTGATGGTAACAGACAATTACCGTGGCTGTAGACGCTGTCTCGTGGTCGGGATGTTAGGGGGCAGGAAGAGGTAGGGCGGTAGGATACCTACCCGGACGAGTTGCTGTACTGTACTCTACCTAACGAAAATATAACAACATTATATACTTAGCATTCTTCTACAAAATGACAGTGCATTGGCTTGTAGTTCTTACACTATTCGCTAGTGTTCACTCACAATGAACACCTCCGCAAAAATTAAAAAGACTTTTTTTAATTTTTGCGGACGTTCGTTTTTATTCGTTCTGTATGTGCGCGGTGTAATTACAATAACGATACTATTTTTATACACTCTTTAGTCTAGAGGTTAATGTTATACCTAGCATCAATCATCTGTTAGGCGCAGTAGGTTCCCAATGAGTGAAAGAATGTGTCCCCGTGCTGGTCCGAGTTCCCAGTGTAGAAAATAGCTGTCTCCCTAAAAGGCAGCTCGTAAGAGGTGAGTAAGGGTATAGGTCATTAATAACATGGCCACTGGTGGTAGAGTGTCGTGCAGCAACTCGCCCGGATAGGGATCCACCGCCTATTACCTATCGCTGCTGCTACAATGACATTGTCGTGTTCCAGTCCGGAGGATAAGCTGGTAGATGTGCATATTAGGCCTAAGCCTTACATTCCAGCCACAGGACGGCGATGCACCTCCAACATCTATAGTGTCTAAAAGCCACGATTGTATCTTACCATCATTCAACAGCTGCTGTTGAGTTTGCTATCTTATCCCATAAGAAACTGTCCAAGTGCAAGTTGGACTCGCGAACGAAGGATTCTGCGTCATTTTACATAAAAATGGCAAAAAATCACGTATGTTTTCAGAGAGCCAACTCCTTTTAAATATAATTTTTATTATATTTACAGTATTTGTTGTTATAGCGGAAACAGAAATACATTATCTGTGAAAATTACAGTTATTTAGCTATCACGGTTCATGATATACACTCTGATGACAAATAGACATACATTCAGACTGACAGTGGAGTCAAAAAAAGATATTTGTTTTTCTGGGTTTGGAAATGAATTAAATTTATAACGATAATTACTTATATATGCATTAGTATCGTGAAACACCCACATAAAAATATTTTATTATCTTATTTTGTTGGTTTAAAGAGTTTTTATATTAATTTGATAAAAGTTATTTTTACAGAAGGCTTCTCACTTCTACGTCACAAACCATCTGTTTGTTAGTTAATTGCCCATTGTCTTTAGGTATTACATATAAAAACACTTTTAAGATATATTCGATGGGAACTAAGAGACACTTATAATGGTGCCAATTCTGAGGGACACCGTCTAAACTTATAAAAAGTGTATTTAAAAAAAAAAATTAAATGAAATTACTGAACATTTTGGTCGTATCAAATTAGTCAAGACATAGTGTAGTAAATAGTAATAATAAATATTCCGAGGTATAGTTTCAATTTCACACATCCTCATTCCCAATTAAATAATATTGTACAAAAATAAAAAAATATTTACAAATTTATTTCTTTAATAATTAAC
>DVZL01000672.1:0-21571 GCA_018236625.1 Lasaia peninsularis
AAAGTTTCATTCAAATCCATTCAGTAGTTTTTACGTGAAAGAGTAACAAACATCCATACATCCATACTTACAAACTTCGCCTTTATAATAGTAGTAGGATTAATAAAACATTAGATTACAATATTATTATCAGTAAATTTTATTAATTTTATTATTATTTGATATAATCATCTAGGGTAATGTTCTGTTACAAGTATATATAAAAAGACTAGTAATCACACACACACACAAAGAGGACTCTTTGTATTGTACGTGTATTTTGTATGATAATACTTAATTATTGGTTATTTTAAACTCATCATCATGAGACCACCAAGCATTCACTGGGTTCGAAATTGATTCTAAAAGAGAGTGAGATGGATGAATTTCTTGTCTTACCAAAATACTCGTATTTAAATGTATCAGTATCGTCACCTACATCCTTTTCACATGCATATAATTTGCTTAATTTTTGTTGAGTTGAGTAATTAGTGTGATGATATAAAAAAACATTATTTTAATTCACATCCTCCCAACATAATTTTTTTCCGTAAGAGGCGGGTTAATTTGTCGCTAATACCCATGTGTCTGTGGTGTAATGGCACTGCTGTCGCCTGAAAAGACTGTTAGCCACGTTGGGTCCCGGGTTCAATTCCCCGGGTCGGACAACTTTTCTTAAATGTTTTTCAGATTTTTCTGAGTAAGCATTACATTGCTCGGGATTGGAATGTGTCCAAAGTGGCAATAAGTTTGCCACCTATCACACCAGGGCCCTTGTACCTTGGCTAAGCGTGGGTGTTTCTAATATATCTACCGGACTTTCGAGTAGTGGATATACTAGCACACCTCTGCCTACCCCTTCGAGGATAGTAGGCGTAAAGGTACTAACACCGTTAGCTAGATGTTATGTTCAGTGTAAATGTATCGGCTGGCCCGGACAAGCTAATCTTACGCTACGTACAGTAATAAAATCGTGGTTGGGCCTCAGTGGCCTACCGGTACGCGCTTCGGATTCCCATTCGGATAGTCCAAGTTCGAACCCCGCCATATACCAATGAGTTTTTCTAACTTATGTACATTTTATGAGTGAGGAAACCTGGATTCATTGAATTCGACCTCATCTAGATTTGGGTCTAGTTTCCCTATTGGGTTGCAAAGGTTATATGGCAGTCGCTTTGCGTAAAAACTGGTACCCTAGTTAAATCCCCTAGATTAGGTAGCCGACGCCGATATCATCTGATATAATACGGGAAAAGGCTAAAAGACAGTAAAGATATCGTCAATCGGTCAATTTTCTGACGGAACTGCTACCTCATTAGGAAATCTGTCCGAATAAATATTACCAGAACACTTTCACATTACAACAAAAACAAGTGCGAGCGGTTTCATTCATCAAAAATAATGAAATTGTACGTGCCTGCTATAGAAATGTTTGAAAACTTAAACATTTTTTTAAACAAAAACCTTGAATCGGTTTACTACTAATAATGTGCTGAAAATTAGACGGCTATTTTGCGATGCCCTGCCCTAATTCCAAGGTCGAGAGGCTGCATAATGCGAATGGTCGCTGCACTGAAGCGGTTTTTACGTAAACTTGACCGCATTATACGTTTTTATATGAATGAATCACGATGACCTTTCGACATTCGCAGCGATTTTATCCGCCTCAAGATAGAAGTCTTTAGAAGCAAAATGTTTTATTGTAACCATAAATAGAAGTATATTTCTGGACGTTCCGTTGGATAATAATAAAGTTCCGTTTTATTACTTCTTAACGCGTTGGTAGAAGTAAATGTATTTCTGCAAATTTTGTTTTATAATCTTCTACTAGATTGTATCAGGTTTATTCACTTTTCTACTGGCGTACCTAATGATATTATGTTAGAATAGAAAATATGGCCTAAGATCCCGGTATACAACCTTCACTGAGCTGGTTAATGAATGAAAAAACATTTTATCAAATAAAATATGTCGATAAATATATTGCGAATGGGTTGTCTAAATAATTTCAATCCAGAATATTATTGACAATTTTTTAATGAACGACTGACTTGGTTAATGAACGACTTTCTTTCCAATCGAAAATATGATACCTATAGAATATACAAACGTTAGGTGGACTATTTCTTTCCCGTCATAACTCTGGGTGCAGGTTTTTCAGACAGCCAACCCTATATTAACGTGTTCTTAATAAAATTATCTTCATTTTATGTTAACTAAGCCAATGTAATTAAAAAAATGTTAATTAATCATATTCTGGACTGAAATAGTTTGGACAACCCATTCGCAATATATTTATTGACATATATTTTTCGATAAAAATATCTTTCAACCATTAACCAGCTCGGTGAAGGTCTTTGTATAGCGGTATCCTATACTAATATTTTATTTCACAATAAACTTTAGAAGCGATTTTGGGACGTCCAATTCTAAAATTTAAAAAACGGATCGGAACTTCATCATCTTAATGAGTGACATTAAGATGATCCGGCGAAAAAGTCAGCGCGCTTGTCTTTATTCTCATTTTTATACGTAAATTAGTGTTACATTATAAATTATAATATACCGTAATAAAACAAAATTAATGATGTATAGGATGTGTCTTATAAAAAAAATAATACATATTTTTATAGAGAAAAGTTGCTGCTATATTTTATGTAAATAAGAATGTTATTTAATAGCATCGGTTTAGACGAGGTCAATGACTTTTATGTACAAGTTCGTTTGAAACGCGACTCAATAAATAACACCATCGTGACCTACAGGCTACAATACTATGTATATTATAATATATGTATAAATAATAAATCTAACTAATAAATCTAATATGTATATAATTTTTCCATGTCACAATGTTAGTTACCGTACTCCTCCGAAACGGCTTAAACGATTTTTACCAAATTTTATATGCGTATTCAGTGAATCTGAGAATCGGCTACGATCTATTTTCCATACCCCTAAGTGATAAGGGCTGTTCACCCATAATTTTTGTTTTAAATTTTTTGACGAAATTTTTTGTTTTATTTTTTTTATAATGTGGCATTAAAAATACATACAACCCTAAATTTTTACTTTTTTACCACCAACCCCTATTTTTTATGGCCATATTATTAATTAGTTCAAAAGGCAAAATAACGTAGTATGGGTATGTTCCCTAACTTGGTCATTAGATAGTAAGTTAATTCTGCTTGCTGTTATATTAACTTGCTGATAAGTTTACTAATTTCCTTTTTTCCAATTCGGTATAAATAATGTTTGATATGAGCACAAATCAAATTTATACTTGACCATTTTATCTGAATTTGCACAGTTCTTTTTTTTATTGTTAAATTGTTCATGTTTAATTATATCGCTTATTATGATTATAATAAGGTCATGAAACAAACAGTACCTATACGAAACCATTGGCCTTGGTTAATTAAGTATGACGTGCAGGATTATCAGATAATATGCCAGCGTTTGTTTTTATATTGTACTTTAATTTATTTAAATGAAAGATAAAAAAACCTAAACTAAAAAAAAGAAGTAAAAGTAAACTTTTATTTCAAGGCGGTAAAACGATAAAATAATCTTTTCCTTTAAAACTTTTTAAGCTTTTGTGTAAATAATGGGTATCAATTATGGAGTGACGTTGTAAATTGATAGTCAAAGTTTTAGGGAAAATAATAGATTATTAGTGGTCAAGCCTTATAGCCCAGGCATCAATTGCGACCCGCGATATTTAGGCGCACGAGCGCAGCGACTATAGTTCGAGGGTGCAATAGAAATTTGCTTACACTCGAGCTAACTACTCTGCTTTACATCTCGATTGAGAGGTAATTGGAAATAAATCGGCATTACGAGAATAAAGTTAATATGTTCAGAATAGTCTCAGAGTTTCAGGGAAAATATTGTTAATTGCTGCTTCAGCTTCCATTTTCATTGAATCACTCATCACTTAAAGAACTCATTTTTTTCTAATTATAACGTAATTATAAAAAACAAACAACATTTAAAGTAAAAGTATTCTATTCCCGCCTTTTTTCATTAAAAAGAACGAAGTATGTAAAGAACTTTCTAATTTTTTTTTCAAGAACGAAATTGAGCTACGCCGTTCGATATTTAAAATTGATGACTATTATACTCATACGAAGACGAGGCTGAAAAGCGATGCAACCTCTTTGGTCATTTGGTTAGATGTACGCGAACTTTTTAAAAGAGTAATTTGTTCTTTTTTTTAAATCACTTATCGCCCTAGGGCTTTTCTAGCTACATTATTACCCTAGAGCTGTAATTAGTCACTTACAAGCTTCATTTAGGGGTAACAAGAACCTACTTACCGAACATGAGAGATGTGAAGATTTTATTATTTTCAATGTCTTGAAATAAAAGCTTTTTTTAAAAATTATGTATGTTCTTTCATTTGTCACCAATATTGTAAGAATAGAATAGTCTATCAAAATAATTAAACCGCTGTCTTATATGCTTCACCATATTGGATTTAGAATCAAAATTTTACCCGAACATACATTACATACATACATACATAAATTATTTTACTTTTAATTTATTTTTAGTCCTATTCTCAGTATGTTTGTTCAACATGTTTGTTTCATTGTCCGATAGTTATGTCGAAGTCTGGACCGATTGTGAAGAAATTTCTTACACGTTTGCACTATTTTTTTTTTCTTGGAAGACTTATTTTCCTTCTCTTCCTTACTCTCTTGGAAGACTAGACATTTTCTGTTTTGTTTCAAATAAAAAAAAAATTAAAATATTAATAGAACCACGTGTTATTTTGCAGCAAACATTATAAGTATTAAACTCCCGATTCCTGGTGTAACGGGATGTATTTTAGCGGGAAATTGTCAATTAATAATAATAATTTGAAATCAGTCGAAATACAAATATTTATATCTTTGTAGATATTATATGGTAGCCGGTGGCCACAGCCACAGGACAACGCCGCACCTGCAACATCTATAGTAGCTACGGATGCCCCTTACCACCAAGAGAGCCGTGTGCCTGTCCATTGTCTTATCGCATAAAAAAGGATCGATCGCTGATGACTATTCCGCCATCTTGTTGGGTGTCTTTAATATCGTCCTCTAAGGTAAGTACCTAAACGGGACAATCGTTCAAATTCAGTTTTTACATGTTCTGATATAACGAGTACCAGGTAGTTGGAATAATGGATCCTAAAACTTGGATCTTACCAAATCAGTTATATCAAATAATCAATAAAAATTTAGTTTTGATCTTGACACATTTTTGTTGGTTCTCCTTTTTTATAGTTTAAGACAGCGAACAGGCACACGGGTCTCCTGTTGGTAAGAGACAAACCGTGGCCTATAGACACAATAGATGTTAGACCTTATGTGCAAGTCTACCGGCTACCCTACCCTCCAGACCGGAACATGACAATGCGGCAGGAATACGTAAGGCGATGGATCCCTACCCGGGCGAGTTGCTGTAGAGCACTGTACCACCAGTGGTTACCAAATCCTAGAGACTATTAAATCAGTAGTGTTGAAAGTGTCATCGAGGAGAGATACGTGGTTTTGGCATACATGGTCTTGAGCCAACCGTTACGTAAGAAATGAACGTACCTACTCTCGGACAAATAGGAATTCGTATGTGCCAGCATGAGCTTATTACAGTGAACAGCTCTACGTCAGCATGAGTTTAAGCTATACCTAATATTCGTGTTGACCTTGATATGAAAAACCTACTGCACTTATTCCTAGCATTTGGCTGGTTTCAGAATTCCCCATTTTATGTTTCGGTTGATATCTGGTACTCATCAAGTCAACAAAAATACTAAACTACGATAAAAAATGGCAAGTAATAGAACTAATTGCACATTTTGTCCAATTAGTTGCTAGTTTTTGGTATTAATTAAAAAGCGGGTTTTTAAAAGTTAAACCTCTTTTAATTTTTCTAATTGTACAAGACTTAGACCACTAGCGCGATATGTTACATCCGATCTCTGTTCCAATATATTATTTAATTTTTTCACAGTATGAATATATCAGAGGATGCGGTTTTCTTTCAGTTTTATTTGTGTGTGTGTGTGTGTGTGTGACCGATCACACATACACACACACAAAATCGGTTTTGTTGTAGTTTTTTATGAAATGCTGCTCAGACTTTTGAAATCCTTAGATCATTAATTGTTAGCTGCTTTCTGTAGCTAACAATCAGTTTAATTTCGACCCAACTGAACTGGAATTTCTACCAGTTAATCAAATATCGGTGGTGTTAAAATTTTTATTTTTATTACTACACCACTTTTTATTACGTTGTTCTGATCTTGAAAGACTCGGATAAAAACACTATTTTTTGCTCTGCTATAGCTAGAAGGTCCGCACGATTCATGTTCATACCTACCACAAGTGACACTAGTTACATCTACTATAAATATACGTCTATCTATGCGTATACTAATAATAAATTAACAATAATAAATACATATAACTGGACAAATTACGTACACAAATTGATCCAACCCCAAAGTAAGCAAATTAAATACTTGTGTTATGGGTGTTAGACAACGAAACTAAGACATCATTACATATTATAAAACAAAGTCACTCTTTTTGTCTGTCCCTATGTATGCTTAAATCTTTAAAACTAAGCAACGGATTTTGATGCGGTTTTTTTAGTAGATAGAGTGATTCAAGAGGAAGGTTTGCATGTATGTAATATGTATAGTATACCCGTGCGAAGCCGGGGCGGTGTCGCTAGTAGAAAATATAAAAACAATATGTAATTCTTATTTTTCCTCATTGTCCTTAGCCTTATACCGTTTCTATATTAGATAGTATCCGGGTCGGCTACATGGTCGGAATTTGACAAGGACGCTACTTTTTACACAGAGCGACTGCCTTTCGACCTCTGCAACCCAGAAGGGAAACCAGGCCCAGTGATAGATGTATTGGGTAATCTGTAATTATTCGATATATTGCGGTCACTTCGATATACGAGCAGCAATATGTATATTCAGTTATTAATTCTAAAGTCTATAAGTCTTCATATGTCAGAATACGTGTAGGTATAGCCAAAGTTGAAACAAAGTACTGAACGAAAATAACATACAAGTCTTATAACATTGTGTTTTATCTTTTAATTAAACATTAATTCTATAAACTAAACTCTCTACCTTTATAACAATGCATCAGGAAGTAATTAACAAAAGCTTAATTAAAATACAATTATTATTAACGCCTGTAAAATAATAATAGCAATCGATCAAATTAATAACAATATTGAGATTGCTATTATTTTTATCTAGCAGTTAAGTATTTTTTTTTTTAAATGAGAAACACATTTTTTTAAAACTTAAGCCCTTTTTAAGCCCTGTTGGTGCTGTAAAAATAATTTTTAATTTTAAGTTATTTATGTGGAAAATACATGTGTTTTTAATTTAAAAAATAAAATATGTTGAAATTGCACCAAGCGCCTACGATGAATAATATAGAAAATATTAAAGAAATTAATTATCACTTGATAGATGTATAGCAATGGTATTAGAAAAAAAAGTTTCTTTTGTAAAGGCGCGCATTTTGTTTTAGATAAATTAAGTGCGAGGTAAGCTTGCTGACAATTTATTTTATAAAAAGCGAAATAAATCAAACACATCAATTATACTAACTATATAGGATAAATAAACGTAGATACGTTAATTTAATATAAGCAAACGTAGATTTAATATAAGCCATCTGATACTTATATGTACGGTTACAAAAAGATATATTTATTTTATAGAAGAACATAAATGTATCTAGTTAATATGAACCATCTGGAACTTATACGAACGGTTTCATAAAGATATATTTTTCATGCTATAGTTTGTTCCTAAGTAATTTTCACCAATTCAGGGAAGTAAATTTGAGGGAAGTGAAGTATTGTATTAATGTGTATGAAAAGCACTTTTGAAAGTATGTTGACATATTTATCCCATTTTGTATCAGATGATATCGAGATCCGCTACCCAATATAGGGGATTTGACAAACGCGCCAATTGTTACACAAACGATTGCCATCTGACCTTTGCAACCCAAAAAAGTACGCCAATTCTCAGTTTAGCTCGAATTCGAATTCATGAATCCGAGTTTCAGTTTATCTTCATCGTTAGAGCACTTAGAAATTGTTCTTAAGTTATAAAAACTTATTGGCCCATTGTGGAGTCGTTGCAAGACTATACCACCTAGTCAATGTCACGGTTTTGGTGACAATAGACCCTGTGCTCGCCTCTTACGAGCTGCCTGGGTAGAAGGCAGTTGGCCTATTCTACAATGGAACCCGGACCAACACGGGAAAAAATTAAAAAATGTCATTATGACGGACGAGTTGCTGCACAGCACTCAATCACCAGTGGTCATATTGGTAGTGACCCAGTTAACCTAAACTCGCCTCCTACAAGCTGTCTCGTTGGAAGGAAGTTAGTTTTTTCTACACCTGGGTCCAGACCAACTCGGAAAAGAATCAGAAAAACAGACTGACAGACAGACAGACAGTCAAACATACAGACAGACAAACATTTAAAAAAATTGTTGTTTTGGTATGCGTACCCTATCCTAAACATACGTATTATGTACCTTTTTAATAAAATATGGTTAATTTAATATTACATAGAGATACCCTAATATTATTTACTTGTATGGATTAAATAGTTGTACAGAGGTACAATTATTTAATTTAATTAAATTTAAGGTTAAGGTAGTTTTCTTACGCTAATACCTTTTTAATATGTAACTATTTCTTAATAATGAAGAAAATAAAATACTCTTGATTTTCTTTCAATAGATCTTCATAGTGGACGCGTTCCGATCCGGTAGTAAATTATAGAAGTGTCACAAGTATTTCTTGTATAGTCTATGTCATATAACATATTTTCTATTTCCTGGGCATGACACAAAAAAACACATGCAATTCATATGATATTTTTTTGTGGATCAGTTATAAATAATTATGTTAATATTTGATTTTGTGCTTATCAGATAGGCTAAGACCTAATTACCCATGCTGTCTTTTCTACCGTAGACGACGTTTTTTTATGGCGAAATGTTTTTTTTTTAAATTATTTATGTACACTTGAAAATTGTTTAGCATCATTATCAAAATCAGCTTGTGTTATCAACTAAGATGATGCACGTATCAAGAAAAAAAAATCACCTATACATTCCAGCGTAGTCAGGCCAAGACTTATCGCCATGCTGCCTTTTCGGTCATAGACAACACTTTATACGGGGAAACGTTTTTTTTTAATTATTTATGTACACTTAATTAGTATCATTATCAAAATCACCTAACGTTATCAACTATGATGATGTACGTATTTAACAAATAATAAAATCACCTATATAGCCTAGCGTAGTCAGTATTAAGCTTTGACGTACGAGGTTCCCTGGATCAATTTTTGAGTAAAGACAATTTGTTTTTTTAGTTTACATTTTGTCTGAAACCATTGCATTGCCTGAGATTGTATTTGTGGTGGTAAGAAATAGACGTCACCTATAGACACCAAAGGTGGAAATAATGTCTTGCCAACTTGAGGCTGCCTTACCCTTCAAACCAGAACATGACAATGGCGAGCACCGACGCTATTGTAGCAGGCATATATAAGGCGGTAGTAACAATCTAGGTGAGTCGTTGCAATACTCTACTGCCTAGTAAATAATATATAAAAATGCTCAGCATTATATTCTCCAAATTAATACTTCTAGACGCTTCCGTTGAAAGCACTCCAGCTATCTCCGAGTCACTAACCATAAAAAGATTCCAATTTGATATATCTGGGGACATGAAAGTAATGTTGAGTGAATAATAACGCTTCACTTGTAGTGAGATGATGTGCAGTAAGTGCACAATGGCGAGTTATTGGCTTTGATGTTACTTTGCCGCGCTGTGTATCGCTTTAAAATCCAATACGATTCGAGTCTTTCAAAATTGAGTTTTGAGCTCTCGAACGGATTTTATTATATCTCCGCGATTCAAGTTAAATTTTGATGATTTCAGCATAAGAGCAAAATTAAAAATTTTGAAAAAACCGTCATGGGTTTACGGGATAAGATAGCGAACAGGCACACGGGTTTCCTGATGGTAAGAGACAACCGTGGCCTATAGACACCGTAGATGTTGTAGGTG
Organism: Lasaia peninsularis; assembly: GCA_018236625.1. Classification (NCBI taxonomy): domain Eukaryota; kingdom Metazoa; phylum Arthropoda; class Insecta; order Lepidoptera; family Riodinidae; genus Lasaia; species Lasaia peninsularis. The sequence continues at coordinate 10,108 of DVZL01000672.1, forward strand.
CGCCGCTGCCGTGTGATCGGGCTGTTAGACCTTATGTGCAAGTCTGCCAGCTACCCTATCCTTCGGACCTGAATACGACAATGTCATTACGGCGGCAGAAATAGGCAAGGGGGTGGATCACTACAAGGGCAATTTGCTGCACAGCACTCTACCACCAGTGGTCATGTTGTTAGTGACCTAGTTAACCTATGCTCGCCTCTTATGAACTGCCTGGTAGGAAGGCAGTTGGTCTTTTCTACAAAGTATTATTTTAATTATAACTTCGATACATCTTCCAAAATCATATATCATAAAACTGGACTAACGAATGTACTACGATTATACACTTGCAAAATATTTGTATTAATCAAAAATATATTTAAACGTACTTTAAGCGTCCAAACAAGCTTTTGGAAAAAATCGTATAAATATTATACTAGAAGTAGAAATAATTTGAAATTGCCTTGAACTAGAAAGTTTTATGGCCAAAAAACAGTTCGATTTGTGGGAGTTATATATGCATGTGATTTAGATATGGCCCAAAAAAATAACGTGTAATCTTTATTGTTGAAGAAATATACTCACATAAATATTTTTGACAATATTCAAGTTTTTATAAATAAAATTAATTCTTTTAACGTAGTATTTTAGAAATTCCCTCGCAAATTTCGAAAACGCAACGTCATGACGTGACTTCATGGTCCATTGTCAACGCCATGTCAGTTGAGACCTTATTTTTGCTTCTTTGGGCATAATATATAAACTTTCGTACATATGGACAATAAAATATTTTGTATAGTGAAATTAATAATTTTAATTCATTGACAAGTTATTGTTCTCACTTGTCAGTGGACGGTGACGTCACAAAATAAGCTCGCTAAAATGGCGGTGTTGAAATCATCCGAAAATGATGATAGTTTGGATAATTATTTTTTTTAAGCTAATTTATCACTATTTTTTGTGTGTTATATTTTTTTCAGTAATTACTTGAAGTATTGTTTAATAAAACAGCATATTCCTTATTGTCATGTTGTACTGTAAATAGTTTCAAAATTAAATTAAAACATCATAATAAGTTATTAAGTTATGTAATATGTACATGTGAAACATAAGGATGCAAAGAATATTGCATGATCCAATAAACACATGCGAACATTAAATAAAACAGTTTTACCATATATTAATTATAAGTTTCTCATAATAGGTGAACAAATCGTACTTTATTAAGTATTTTTTGAGAAATAAATTCTTTGAACCAAATCTATCCCATTAGAAGTGACTTCAACGTAAATACAATCACATTTGATTGTATTTACGTTGATTGACTTGCCAGTTGTTTTTAGCGTGTTTTATGAAAAGTAAAACTCTTAGCATTTTAGACGAAATGATGGCCATAAATAAATCCTTCTTTTTTTGTTCGTATATCGTTGAGATCGCTTAGATTCGGGGATACAGAGTGTCATTCACGGCATGCAGGCCTGCAGAAAAAGGGGAAAAACGTAATACGTGCGAAGCGAGGGCACGTCAGCTGCAGGATTTGTCACATTTTCGGTCTAGCTCCACTTGCGCGGAAGAGTGCTCGAAACATCTATCCATATGCTGTGAAAATAGTTGCAAACTGTCCGACAGTTAGATGCATAAACTCGCCGCGCAAGGATTTCGAATTGGAATCATCATTTTGAATTTAATTTTTCGTATTTCGAACACTACGTCAAATTCACATTTTGTAAATTATTTAATAAATAGGATCGTCACGTCCCTCTCATACCACTGAAAGGTTAGGTAGAGGTTACATATGGACCCTTAATTAGCGGAAGATATTAAGGTCCTATTATGTAATAGGCGCAAATTAATGTTTGTAAATAATAAAATAATTACTATATAATAAAATTCCAATCCCGGACAATGTAATGTTTTACTCAGAAAAATCTGAAAAACATTTAGGAAAAGTTGACCGACCTGGGAATTGAACCCGGGACCCTACGTGGTTAACGGTCTTAACAGGCGACACCTGTACAAACGTAACAAAAGAAATAAGGAAGCCAAAGACCTAGCTATTGTACATTTGAAAAACTCATAAAAACATATTGCTTTACCCGGGAATCGCATCCGGGATCTCGTGTCGCCGGCAATCGACCACAGAGCCGATAAGTCTACATACACGTACTTAATTCTTACTAATATTATAAATGCGAAAGTAACTCTGTCTGTCTGTGTGTGTGTCTGTCTGTCTGTTAAACTTTCACGCCTAAACCACTGAACTGATTTTGATGAAATTTAGTACAGAGATAGAGTGGACCTTGAAGAAAGACATAAGCTACTTTTTAACCGACTACATTAATTTTAAGATGTTTTTACGCAATAAGTATTATAAGTCGGAAAAATACTTTTAATTGTGCGAGCGGAGTCGCGGGCGAAAAGCTAGTATACAAAATAAAACAAATCTGTTTCCCAAACAATGTCTTAGCCAATAACTTGACCAAAGCTCACTATATTTTTTTATAATGACACATAAACGTCCCACCGCGACTCGATATATTGAGAGAAATTTAATAAGTTTAGCCACTATTCAATTTCATTTCTTGGTAGACGCGATTTCGTATTTATTCCCATCACAACGGGCAAGCAATATCAAGGGTACAGGCTAGTAAATAAGGCGTTTAATCGCCTATACTTCACAATTTGCTCCTACCATAACTGTAGCAATAAAAGGACCATTTGAAATTGGTTGGCTCAGTGAATGTCACTGGGATGAAATTTAAACAGGTGTGGCTTTGTAAATTTACTTCAAATAAAATTGCTTTCTGCAGTTTAGATTCTAAAGTAATTGTTCGTTTAGATAAACGTTAAATAAAACCATTCAAGTGCAAATCGGAATTGCGCATAAAGGGTTCCATACCACAATTCATAAAAACGAAAATAAAATCACGTTTATTGTATGGGAGCCTTTATACACAGAAATATCTATGAATTTTTCAACTGTCTAACTATCACGGGTTACGCGATACAGTCTGGTTTTAGACAAAAAAACAGACGTACAGCGGAGTCTTAATAGTGTAGTTCTGTTTTTACCCTTTGGATGAAAACAGAAGATGTAAATAACAAATTTTCTTAGTAGATTAATGTATCCTCGTGTGTGATTGAGCCTCAGTGGCCTAGTCTATTTCGCTCCATTTCGGCAGTCGAAGTTCGAATCCTGCCATGTACCAATGAGTTTTTCTAACTTATGTATATTTTCCGAGTGCCCTTACGGTGAAGGAAAACATCGTGAGGAAACCCGGATTCATTGAATTTGACCTAATCTATGTTTGAGCCTAGTTTCCCTTCTGGGTTGCAGAGGTCAGATGGAAGTCGCTTTGCGGAAAAAGGCTAAGACGAAGAATAATAAGTACCAATTGATAGAAATGCAGCATATGAAGAGGGCATGTGTCTTTTTTAGGAATTTGAATCCAAAATTAAACCTTTGGTCCTTTACGTTATATGGATACGTACATATAAAAAAGCAAAAAACTTTTTTTAAATATTTTTATTTAAATGCATTAAAAATATTAAATCAATTTTTCCTTTAAAATGTTTACCATCTACTTAGAGCGTCACTGCAAAATTTAAATGTAACGTAAATAAAAACTCATTTCCATTGTTAACGCCATAAACTGAGAATGATTTCATCGATTACATTCACGTTTTCTTTTTAAATCTTACAATAATACCTATATACTTTGTAGAAGGTCATTTGTTTCTTAGTTCTACGCGGGTGATGCCACGTGCAAAAGTTAGTTTTTTCTATAAAAATTGCAAACATATAAACTTTAACCACCAGCACTAAAGGAACTGACGTACCAAACTCGAAATAATAACTCCAGCAATACATTCACATTTCTCCCCAAAATCAATTTGTCTAACAAAAGTCCGTATGTTTCAAACCCATCGTTCATTGTATCACCGAGTTTCATATTGTCAGTACGTAGACGTGAAAACAAGGGGCGTGAGTGGAAAAATCGCGCAATTTTCCGGATGCCGTTAAAGCTAATACGGCCTTCGAAGGCGGCAGTCGATTAATCTCTGTCGACCGCGATGAGCTCCAACCTCCGACTGCTCGATATAAAGGACCATCCGGTCTTGAACTCCAATACTTCATAGCATTCAATCTTCGCAAGTCTAACGTGCTGGGATCATAATAATCTGGTCATAGATTCTGACGGGTCTCTTTGAGGCGAAACGGGAGGGTGATCAAACCGTTACTCCCTAGTAGCAGAAATTATGAGTGCACTCGAACGTGCTCAGATAAAACTGATGCTTAGAAATAAGGGTCTGGAGTTATATTCCGTGAAATTAAATCAATGTGAAAATGCGATCTGAAAATGCACGAGGGCGATGAGTGTTGGCAGCCACTCTTCGCGAGACTGTGCATAGTGACATTTTAAGGGCCACGTTTTAAAAAGTACTCACTGTATAGACTTTTTGTCTAAAAATATGGGTGCGATTAAATCCGGTTTGAATTCTTTGAACTCACTTCTAATTCTTTGGACATTGTTGGTTCCGGCTCTTTATACAATTATAAGCCAACTGTTTTCTTATCAGGTAGCTCTTAAGACTTGTGTCGGATTAGATGTTACTATCCGAGATTACGTTGAATTTAGATAATTCAGGCAACGACTATACCGGATTGATACCATCTTCATACCTAATCCTACTGGTGCCATAGTTTCATTGCTTGCCTGGATTATAGGGTATTCGATAGATACACACGAGACTCAAGACTAGCTTAATATTGGTAAAAGGTAATTAATTACTTAACAAAAATCAATTCGATTCAATTTTTTATAGTTTGTATCGTGATTATTCCGCCACTTATCAATTTATTCTGTCTTTATTTATACTTGTTGCAACAAGACCTCCTTTGCATACCAATTAATATAAGCTTGTATGTTATAAGAAAAATTAGATGTTCTTCAAAATGTGTGTGAATAGGGGTGCAATAAGGTAAGCATTCATTCATTCATCCATCCACCTATTCATTCATTCATTTATTCATCTATACATCCATCCATTCATTCATTTATTGATTCATTAATTCATTCATGCATATATATATATATATATATATATATACCTTAATTCATTCAGTCAGTCGGTCAGTCATTCATTCATTTGATTTTAATGAGTTTCGTTTTCATGTATTTCGGCTTATAGGACGGAGGTCGTTTTATGTAAATCTACCAAATGTCAAAGACCGCAAATATATCTAGATCCGGAAAAACAGCGGTATTTTTGACGAGAATTTGCAAAATTGTATATTTTTACATAATATATATAAATATGTTCCGCCACTTAACGCCTGATTTTATCAATTACCCTGTTGATAACTTTGACAAAAAAGTGATCCCGAAATTTCAAAAAAAAATACTGCTAAGATAGTTCACCCTTCCGGTTTTACGTCGATTAAATCTTTTTTCCACTGGCAAAATAACTATAAAAATAGCGCCATGTTTAAAATTAGAATCTCTATCGACACCTCGAAAGTTAAATTTGACACGTTTACGTAGAAAACATAAGCAATCAAATAGTCAGTAAAGTGGATGCATTCCTATTCGATGCAATAGGGAGTGAGCGTAATACAACCGAGCACGTTTCGATGCAAATAAGAGCATTTATGCGAGGCGCCTACAATGGTCATTACCACGTTTCAATTCGCTCAGAATTGCGTTGCTCTTAACAGTTAAATGGTGTAAAACGAAACCCACGCGACTGCTCGAGTTGCTAGTAGGAACAACTATCGACATCGAGAAGTTTGATCGAATTCTGATTCTGGTTTATATATTTTATTAGAGGAGCTCTGTAAAGATAATTACTAGAACCGTTATAAAAAGTTTCAGATCACATGTTGGGTTGTAATTGTGTTAAGCAAATATGACGTGGTCTGAGATATCTTGTTACTTTACTGCCCGAGAATTATATGATGTTTTGCTGCTTGATTGAGTCATAGAAAAAACATTGCCAACAGAACATATCAAACATCGTGAAAGAAGTCACGGGTGCAGGTTAATAACAAATATATTATATATAAGGGGTCAGAATATTAGAATATACTCAAAAATAGGTTTGAGTATATTTTTCAAAGAAGTTTGGTAGTTCAATATGATCAAACGTTATTTTAATGAAATCATTCTAACAGTTACAATTATATCTACAAGACATATAATAATATAGCTCAGTTTTTACACTTGCATTAAAATTGTTAAGAAATTTCTTCATGTGTATGAATGTGTATTTAATAAGTATCTCAGTTTAAAAATTCTCGTGTCGCGATATTTGTAATGTTAATCTCCACCGAAGTTGCTGGACCGATTCTCTTGAATTTTTGTGAGCGTATCGGGTAGGTCTGAAAATCAGATAACATCTATTTTTCATCTTCCTAAGTGTGGGTGGTACGCCATTGCATATGTATTTTGCTTGAAAACGTGCAATTTCGCACGTAGTATAATGTAATTTTTTATTCTTCGATAGTTGTTCCTGCTAGCTCCTTTAGGACTTGAACAGATATATTTCACATGGGGAATATTCATGGCTGAACTAGAAAACAGGAGCGGGCTCATTCAGTGACTAACTCTTGACAAGTTAGAATGATCATAAAGTAATCAGCGATACCAAGTGGAAATACGCGAGACGAGTACGCAACCTTGATTAACTATTATTACTAGATTATGTATTGCGAAATTCTTGTTTGGGTTTCTTATCCTATTACCTTATAAATTAAACATATATTACACCTACTAGCTTTCCGCCCGCGGCTTCGACAGCGTGAATTATTTTAATACATAGATAAATTTCAAAGAGCTGAATTTTTTCCAACTTATAATACTTACTGCGTCAAACATCTGCTCTTTTTAATGTAGTCGGTTAAAAATCAGCCTCTATGATATTGTCATGTATAAGCTATCTTACTGTAAAGTTTCTTCCAAATTTTGTGAGAAAAGTAGTTTTTTCGTGAAAGAGTAACAAATATCCATACAAACATCCACTCAAATTTACAAAATTTAGTGATTATAAGTAGGATTTAAATACAACTTAATCGTTGTAGAACAGTTAAAAGAAAGAAGGCAAGAAAAAACAAATAGATTTACTACACACATTAAAATTGGAGAAATAAACTTTACTTTGTCTGTAAAATAGCACTTTCGTACAGAGTAGGTACTACTTGTGGAAGCATCTTGTTTATTTTAAAAGTTTCTGAAAAAAATGCTACCATTGTTGATTAGCCGACACTAGAAAGTGAAGATAGTTTTTGGGACGTTAATATACACTCTTTTAACTTTAACGAATAAACGTATCAAATTAAGAAAGCAGAAAGCTTGATTTCCATCTTTAATCTAGGAAGTGGTTGTTGATTGAAGGTCAATCTAAAATGGATTGTAATTTTTTAATATACGAAACATACAGGGATCGGTACGCAGATGTCCATTCCCAGGAGCATTAAGTTATTAGCCAGGCGCACGGTCCCGATACAAGCCTGCGCATAGCGGAGAACATTTTACTCTTCAATTTGAATTCAATGGACGGAATTAGAGTTTGAACAGCGGCACGTTCGGCGGACCACTTCGATAAAGTACAAACGTTATGTGACACGAGATTTCTCGACAACCTTTGAATGGGGTTTTGACTGCGCTATATTAGACGCTATTTTTCAATAAAGAGGATCATTTCGATATTCATTATGTTAATTCTTATCATCTCGTTGGCCGAGTGGCTAGCGTATCCGCCTAACCACATCAACTAATCGCGAGGCTCGGATTCGATTCCCGACGGGGACAGACATTTGTGTGATGAACATAGATGTTTGCATTTCCGGGTCTAGGTGTTTATTAAATTTATTCTTGTATCTATTTAAGTATATCTATGTATTAGTATCGTTGTCTGACACCCATAACACACGCATTTAATTACTTACTTTGGGGTTAGATCAATTTGTGTAATTTGTCCAGTAATGTTTATTATTATTATTATTATTTATAACTATTGTACTTAAGGGAATTAATGAAAGAAAAGCCTTTTTTCTTAGATTAAATTTATTATCAGATTCGTCTTTCACTGGCAAGTATGACTTCATTATATGACATGGATTTGACTCGTGTTGGTGTTTCTTTTTAATAACGGTGACGTAGTAGATGCAGCTGTCTGATGTTACTCTATGCTGTTCACGGCGCTTAATTAGGACAATCTGCCTAATCATATTGCAACACAGCGGGCTATCCTTTGCACTATACTTCATTTTATTAATCGTAGAACATGACTGGCCGCTTATTATCATTAATCCTAAATGTGTGGTCACACCTCGAGACCTGTCTTATATAAGTATCCACTGGACACTTGAAACTCTAAGGGAATCAATGCCGACCCAGATATAATCTGATATTGAAACGGGATAAAACTAAGACGAAGAAAAAGCAATATGAGAGTAGCAAATATATATCAATATACTAGCTGTGCCCGCAACTTCATCCGCGTTTGAATTTAACTAAATAAAAGTAGCCTAAGTAGACTTATTACATCAGCTGTATGTCATCCGATAGTCCTATCAAAATCGTTCCAGCCCTTTCAGAGATTAGCGGTAACAAATTAACAGACAGACAAAATTCTAAATAATATTATTTTGGTATACATGTACCTTTCAAACATACATATACGCATTACGCATTCAGTGAAAAGCGGTTGCTAATTTAATATTTCATAGACACTCCAATTTTATTTATTTGTATCTAGATTAAAATCAAATAGTGTTTGAATGACTTCCTACGATATCGACCCAGAGTCGTCAGATGTGGTGGTAACAAAATGGATTGCATAAAGACTGATTAATAAACACTCGGTTGGGTTGCATCTGCTCCCAATTATCATATCAGTCTATCATTATCTGAGGCCAGTATCAGACACCAGATCTATCATTTCTAACATCCTCATAAATATTTTTGGTCCTTCGAGGCGTACAGACTTTATTCCACCACTGAACCCACCAAATCAGCGGATATAAGGCTCTTAATGCACTTTGAAACTTAGGAGCTGTTAATAATATAATCCCCTCTAAGTTATACTTGGATATAGAGTAGAGAATATCGTAGATAACTTAGTTTCCGTAAGCTATCGAGTCCCGGTGCCGATGATTAAAGATTTTATCAGATGTGTACAGCACTTTCCCAGTACCGTGTTATCCCTGTGGGACGAAGAGTTCTGTACGGTGGCTATGTAAGGTCTAAATATGCACGTAGTTGTTATATAACAATATAAAGAGCCTAAGAGCTTCAGCTGTGATAACAAATGACGGATTTGATAAAACTTTTTCACTTGTAATTCGAGCAAAATACGAAAACATAATTATTACTCATCTAGAAAACTAGAAAGAAAGAAATAAGTACGGAACCGATGACGATGGACCAAGACGTTGGTGGTGTTTGATATTCTGATTTCTAGGGTTTCGTACCGAAAAGATAAAAATGGAACCATATTACTAGGACTCCACAGTCCGTCTGTCTGTCTTTCTGTCACCAGGCTGTATCGTATGAACCGTTATAGTTAGACAGTTTAAACTTTAGGGATGATAATATAATTCTGTTGCCGCAACAACATCAAATAACTAATAAAATCAGAATAAATTCAACATATTAAGGGTGCTCGCATTCAACCAACGTGATTTTTTTGCCGTTGTTATAGATAACGGTACGGAACCCTTCGTGAGCGAGTCCGATTCGCACTTGGCCGGCTTTTTTGTATTATATTTCTTGTAAAATAGGACGTTAGCCTAAAGTTGTGAAATAATTTCCGTAAACTGACGCTAACGTAGTTACTTATTGTTAAAAAATTCATCACCTTACTATACATATATAATTCAGATCGGAATACGACAGTAGCAAGCACTGACCTTATGACGGCTGAATTATGTAATATTTAAAACGAAGTATGATTTAAACGTTTACTTAGTATAAAGGAATAGCTTAGTTTCCGTAACTCGGGAGTCCCGGTTTCGATGATTAAAGATTTTATCAGATGTGTACGGCACTGCCTCCGTGCCGCATAATCTCGGGAGAGCGAAAAGTTATAAAGCGAATAGAATGAGCATGTAGAAGTAAATGTTTCGGATAACATCGAATAGGGGCGGAGTCTAATTTTTTCGAATGTCCAGGCGGCGGCTGACACTAAGCCGTGCGCATTGTTTGTTTAATCTATTATTCGTAACCGAAATTATCCGAAACTAAGGGATAATCCAAACTTTCACATCCGTATCCGATATAATAACCATTTCAATATCCGTATCAGAAATTTCATACAACCCTTTTAGATATGCAACACACATAGAACATAAATAATAAATAATTAATAAATATTGGCTCGCCTGAAGCTGGGATTTTGAGGGGTCTAGCGTACATATCTAAGATAGCACCTAATCCACTTTTTGACAGGAACACGAAAGCGGCAAGCACGGACTTTACCACGGCAAGAAAAGTTAAGATAAGTTGCTATCAATCCGGACGAGCCTGACTACCTTCATTTTTTCCTTCCTAGCCTTATCCCGTTATATATCAGATGATATCGGTGTCGTCTATGGATATGGAAGTCGGCAGCGCGTACTACGAAGTCACCGAGTCTCTACCTGATTATGACATGACTAATATGATGATGACCTATCTAAACGATTATGTTATTGCACTTCGGGAATAGGGCCATCTCATCCCTCCTACTTCAAATGTCTATATTTAAATATACATACCAGTACATAGGATAGTCTCACCAGAGCAATTAGTCATCTCCCGTTTCACGTCCAACACACTGCATCGACAATTCATCGTCAGAAACAAAGCTGTGATAAAACTGGCGTCCATAAATCGTGGGGTATCGTGACAGTTCACACAATAATTTCAATATAACGATATTTTAAGTAAAACTGTAAAAAAAACCGGCTTCAACTTTTTCCTTTTAAATATTATACCTAAATACAAAAAAATACACACACATACACATCTTCACGTCAACTCTCTTACGAGGTAGGTAGAGGGTATCGAGTACAAGTGTCACGAATCCTACATATTAGTCTATTTTGGAATTTTATTTTAGAAATGTGTAAAATAAAATAATAATTAAATAAAACGGGGACGAAGACACATATGCATTTCATCCAGATCGTTTGATCTTAATGTAATGTACATATGGGCCCAACTCTGAAACATTATTACAGAAAAAAATAAGCAACAAGATACAATCATAATTGGCGGAGTAATCGCGTTGCAGATATACAGTCATATTGAAAATCTAAAAATGGTGTAAGGATTTAAGATTCTTTACGTTTTAGGTGCTTTGCCCCATTTTGATCCCGAGCTTTTTAGACTAACTAATTTTTTTTTATAGTATAAGACAGCGAACAGGCACACGGGTCCCCTGATGGTAAGAGACAACCGTGGCCTATAGACACCATAGATGTTGTAGGTGCGCCGCTGCC
>DVZL01000673.1:0-21558 GCA_018236625.1 Lasaia peninsularis
TTTTTGAATAGGGACACGGTTGTCTCATGCAATGTAAAATAATTATTTCCTATTTTCTCAAATAATTTCTAGCGAGATTATGCAGAAAGTGTAAATTTGTAGTTAAGAAATGTCGGGTTACTTGGAGGTAAAGTATCCATTTAAAGCGAGTTACGGATTGAATCCTTTTAAGGTAATTTTTTTCCGTTTACCATCTGTGTATTTTCGTAACATTCTTGTTTTGATGAAATTACTAAGTATTGATTTCTTTTTATTAGTCATGGAAGAGACAATGGTGCATTTTGAGACCAAGTTCGACTTATGAAGGTGGTGGATCGCTAGCTGTGTATTGCAGTGAGGCGGGAGCACCTGCAGGGACTGTAGAATTGCGGTCAGGGTGTTTGGTAAAGAGAGCGAAGTCTCGCTCACGGCCAAATGCGTTCGCGGTATTTTTTATAGAGGAACCAAACAAGCCTCGTATCCTGCTAGCTGCTCAAACCCTTCATGAAGCCCACATGTGGATGGATAAAATTAGAAATTTGCTAAATGGCGAAAAGCTTTTAGGTAAGGTTTTATTATAAGTTTATATTACCTACTGCTTACAAAATTTGTGATTGGATAGCTACCTTGATACAAAATAGTGCTATGAAATTGGAGTTGTTTTCAATATTTTGTGTGTGCATGTGTAGTATTTTTTTTTACATTTCGGAGAAAAACTATGGAAATGGACTGTATGCATAAATTATATTGTGACTAAACTTATAATGTTGTAAACAAGTCAAGTTGTTCCCTAAAAAACGAATTTCTCATTTCACCTTAAAACCTTTCTTTCTTTGCCATAATCTATTTTTGTTTTTAAACTATTTTTTTATATTTTATTTAGCATAATGTAAGTAAATGTTTCAGCATTATGAAACATTTACTTATATTATGCTAAATATCTTATATATGCTTTATCTTATATTGCATAATATGCTTACACTGTGGAACCTTGAGTGTATGTAATTTTAATTAATGTACTGAACTAATTCACCTTGTAGTCTAGGTTAATAAATGTTACTGTTAAATTTAGTAGTTTTAATAAAATAAAAATAGATAATATTTTAATTGAATTATAATAATCACAATAAAATAAAAAAAATTTTGTCACACCCATTTGTAATTTCAGCTATTGCAATAATTATTTATTATTATTACATTGTTTGCAATGGCTTGACAAATTTATGCTCCCGTCCTGATTTTCACAATTTTTTTTTCTAATTTGTTTAATGATTTTGTACCCTCCTAATAGAAAGTTAATCAAAGTTGTCAATAAATATACTTCAAGTCAATACTTGAAGTATATTTAGATAGAAGGTGCAATTACACATTACCTGAATTTTCATAAACATGATATACGTAATGTAAAATATAATCACTAATTAGTCATTTTAGGGAAAAGGGAGGACTTGTTACCTATTACCAATAAGTTTAGAAACCTCTTAATATGAGCAACAAATTAACATCCTCCAGATTTGAACTTAAAATTATATAAATTTTGTAACATTAGAATGGGTAAATGCAATTACCTAATATAATAGTACAAAGGGTCGAAAATACCCAATGGAAGGAACTGGATACATACAACATTATAATTCCAATTTTAAGTTGTGGAAGCTTGGGTGTGAAACATAAGACATCCATGACCTACATTAATTCTATTGACGTCTTTATATTGAATGCAAATTAATTTCCCATTACCCATTGTCTTGGAATATATTAATATTGTCTGGTTGCTTTTGAGGTTTTTAACCTTTTGGCTAGCAAACATTTAAAAAAAATATATTTTTTAATTGTTATAAGGTTCACATCTGTCTTTACCATAATATTATGTTATTAAAGGATCCAATGAAGAATACATTATTTATCTTCTAGCCTGGAAGCTTGTAGATTAGGAGCAAAATTTTAGTGTATAGTTTTTTTTAAAGTCGTTCTAGACATAAAAGTATGCTACTTAAATTCCTTCATGTCATCATGTCATGAGTCTGCATTTTCGTGTGCTAACATTTTACCTCTTATTTTTAAGTTTTTGTCATAAAAGGGACCCTGTGAATATTATTAATATAATCTTTTTATGTTCTCAATTTTAAGAGAATACAATATATAGAATAACTCAATTCAAGCTTTAATAGCATATCAATTGTTTTTTTAGTTATGAAGAAAATATTGTTACTGAATATTTTTAAGGTATTTACAATACAAAACTTTTTATAATATTAGTCTTGTATTATCTGTTTAGCACAATTTTTTTATCCTGCATCAAAAGTCCATGTAAAATACATAAAAAGTATATTATGTACTGTTTATGCATCCCAATCCCTACTAATATTATAAATGCGAAAACAACTATCTGTCTGTTACACTGATCCGATTTTTATGAAACTTAGTACAGAGATAGAGTTGACCTTGAGGAAGGACATAGGCTATTTTTTAACCCACTAAATTAAAAAGATGGTATGTTCTTACACAATAAGTATTATAAGTCAGAAAAAAGTCTGCGTTTTGAAAGTTGTCTGTGTTATTAAAATAGTAAATGCGAGTGGAAAGCTAGTATATTAATAAAAAAACAACTTTCAGGTACAGAAAGTTTACTTAAAGATTCCTACACAGTAAAAGTTATGCAGACTGAATTATCTCGTAAATGGGAACTAAGCAGTAATTGTAACCTAATTTTATCCTCATCTGGTATGACTATCACAAAGGTTCGGGATTCCATCAGGGTCATACCTTGGCAGCATATAAAAGATATTCTACATATGAAGGATGAAGACAGAAATAGAAACTGTGTTATAACCATTGATAGGTAAGTGATTGCATACAATGACAGGTAGAGTATAGCATAGCATTATTCTCTCCATGTATGGGTCCTGGTCCCATGTTGAAGATTATAAGCCAACTGTTTATCTGTCAAACAGTTGAAAAAAAGCAAGCTGATATATTTGTAATAATGACAAGATAGTACAATTTTGCAGTGATTTGCTGTATCTGTACACAATACACAATTGGTACTGCCACCTTACAACATTTGAAAATGTCAACATTATGAACTTGTTCCATAATGTTGACTGGCTACCCTAATTTGCAAGCCAGTATATGACATAATTATGAAAATGACAAGCACAAACACATAGTGGCAATATCAGATAAGGCAGTTATACCAATTTGGCCAACTCTTGCTGTTTGTAGAGTATAGTATGCTCTATCTTAATTTTTACCACTAAATGCTTATTTATTTCAGTGAACTCAGTAATGGTGGAGAAATAAGATTACTAACTCCCCTTGCCAACGAACTTGTGAGGGCTGTGAAACAGGCTATCAAGGTTAGCTGCAGTGTCAAGAAACTTAGTCGTAGTGATGGAGATCTCAGCATGAAAAGTGATGGTAAAGTTTTTTAAGTCCTAGGCAGAGGTTCTTATCCATACATACATACCCAGGATTAGCTGACAATATTAAGTCCCATGATATGACAAGTAGTTTTTCTATTTTCTTAAGGGTCGGTAACGCAATTGTGATACCCCCGGTATTGCGGATGTTCATGGGCGGCGGTAGTCACTTACCATCAGGTGAACCGCTTGCCTCCTTTTTTCCATAAAAAAAATAGTAAATCCACCGCCCTATCAGGCAAAAATATATGGTAGTAAGAGCACTCAGATAATGTACTTACATTAGAAAAACTCATTGGAACATGTTGAGTTCTAACCTAGACTACCGAAATTGAAGTCCGAAGCAATAGAATACTGAGACTCTTATAATTTAAAACTACAAAAAAATACTTTAATTCATATAAGGTCGTCTAGATTTCAATACCTTTAGTGATGTATGCCTTATCTTAAAAAACTAGAATAATCAAAATCAGAATGGGAATTAATGAATTAATCCCTGAATAAACCACTCAAATCTGTTTAAAAATAGAGACTAACATCAGAACAGAAACATGAAGGAAAGAACTTGAAACCTGTCATGTACAGAAACTTTTTCACTAACTTGGTATGGTAAAGTTATTGTACATATTATGATGAATGTACCCAGAGCCATCTCTCACCGAGATACTCTTCAATCTCAAATCTTGACACCCAACCTTCATTATAATAATCATAATATATTGACAACTTCGATGTACAATGTCACAGGTGTGGTTTCCGCGTAGGGCAACTTGTTCTTTGAGCTAATCTAACACACTGATATTAATTTTATATCGTCGGCTAATCGTGGGTCTATTATAAGTATGAGGTATTCAACATTTTTAAGTTAATTGAATAATTTAGAGGGTCGATAGATCATAGTTAAAGTCAATTTCTAAGTTTTTTGTATGTCAATTTTTTAAATGTACAAATGAATAAATATTTCAGGAGATGTTCGTAGAACAAGTTGGTATAGTGGACCTCCATCTGAAGTTTCACTTGATGACACTGATCTTGTTATATCCAAAGTAAGTTTTGATTTTACACCTTTCTTTACATAATACATAGTGTTAGAGGCCGTCCATTAATCACGTAAGGGGAGAGGGGTATTTATTTTTCGGAAAATGCGCACAAAATCGAAAAAATACACGTGATGGGGGGGAGAGTATTAAAAAAATGGCATAAAAACTTCACGTGAAGATGTAAGTAATTGGACATTACATTCCTAATAATAATAATAATAATAAGCCTCATCCTGAACTGCTTTCTTCCTTTTTTAGTATTAACGTTGTTTCTCTAGTCATAAAATATCTCTGAGTTCAGTGTGTAAATATCACTGACATTTCTAATAAGGACCTGTAAAAAAGATCTATCTTATTTTCATAGGGCCGGCTTACTCACTCTCATTAGGGTTGTTTCCATAAAACTTTCAGAAAGAAAGGTTAAGTCTTGAGTGGGTAAGACTAATATTAGGACATATCTTTATTAGGAGTGTGGTCTCTAAATCATACCATTAGCTTCATGATGACGTTGCGTATTAAAATTAGAAAACGAGGACCTCCTTATTGTCTTAACATTCCAAAACGGTAAGGGCTTTTGCATTTTTCATGTTAGTTTTATGTTTTATGTTTATATATTTAAGTATAAAAGTCTTTATGGACAAATGCTTGTCCTTATGGGGTTATCAATGTGCAAAAATTACATTTGCTTATTTAATAGTGAGAAATTATGATTTTGTAATGTACTGTTGTCAATAAAAAATCCGAAGCGGTGTCATTTTTAAGTAAACATGAGGTTCGGTTTGTTTAAATAACAATATATATATATTTTTCAACTCTTAAATTACAGGAAGTGTCATGTAATCTTGCTAAAAATTTAATTAGTGTAAATTCAAATTCTTTCAGTCCTAAGTCCGAAATAATGGTTAATTCGAAATTGCCTTTGGTAACTGTATCCCTTATTTATCCGTCGAATAATGCAATTTCGAAATCTATTTAATTTCAGTGTGGAGAAGTGCCTACAACTCTCTGCGTACTGGACAGGTAAGGGAGCACACTTTTTTTTATAGTATAAGACAGTGAACAGGCACACGGGTCTCCTGATGGTAAGAGACAACCTTGCCTATAGACACCATAGATGCTGTTGGTGCGCCGCTGCCCTGTGGTTGGGCTGTTAGACCTTATGTGCAAGCACTTAAATATTTTAAAATCAAATTTTACGATTTAAAAACTTGTCATTTAAATTTATTTAAAACAACTTTAATTTTAAATTTTAGTAAAAAGCCTGAGCGATACTCTGGGGTTCTATTTAATACTTTGTTCTATAACTGGGTTCTCACGTCCTAACGTGAATGAATGAAAACTATATGACACACCAATACATGTACATTTAGGAGAACAAATAATTCTTCTTATAATAGATAAGCTTAAATTAATTGGTATGCAAAGGCGGTCTTATCGCTATGTAGCGATCTCTGCCAGACAACGGACACGGAAATAAATTGTAAAAAGTAGATTGGTGCCCAAAAGTAATAAAATAAATACACACATACTCAAATGCGTTAGATACACATACTGTCACTACATGAAAACTGATGATGATTTCTGATAATTGTACGAAATGAAACACTCACTGTTAACCACTAGTATATTTTCTCGTATAAACAAGACTCAAATATCTAAGGACAAGCGTCTTGTCTTAAACTTTCAAGATGGTGTAATCATAGCGCATCACAATATTGAACAACGCCATCTATGTAAGCTTACCGGTACTACATCTTAAGGGAATAATTTCAACATTCCGCCCACCAAGGACTTAGTCCTTTATTACACATAAGTTTTTAACCAACATTCTTATGGTGATTTTAAGTAAACAGTAAAACAATACACAATTAATACAAGTTATCAAAAAAATACAGATAGTTACATAGATAAATATGCTAATGCACAGTATAAAGTAATAATGTTGAAAATAATACCACGATAACATACATAAGAAAATTGACCGCCCACCGTGACATTATGAATCGAGCAATTATGATTTTGTCAGACACAACGTTCAAACAACCTCCTTTTACCTTAAGAGTAACCACTCACGTCACATTGTCTGGCCCGGTATGTTTAGATATAACTCTACCTAGAAGCCACTTCGCAGGTAGTATATTCTTTTCTTTTACTACCACTACGTCTCCTATTTCTATGTCAGGTTTTTTATTGTGCCATTTGTTCCTTTGATTTAAGTTACTTCAAAATTCTTTAGACCATCTTTTCCAGAAAAAGTTAGTCATTTTTGTATTATTTTCATCTAAGCCGGTTACATGTTGATCTGAGAAGTTGGTGTCGCTTACATTAAGAAGAGGTTCACCTATTAAAAAATGACCAGGTGTTAATGGCAGAGGGTCGTCCGGGTTATCGCTTAGAACTGATAAGGGTCGATAATTTAAACAAGCTTAAATTTGTATAAGTAAAGTTGAAATCTCCTCGAAAGTCAAAGTGCTATCACCGACGACTCGTTTGAAATGAGCTTTCACACATCGCACCCCTGCCTCCCATAGACCCCCAACATTTGGAGCACTTGGAGGAATAAAATGCCATTTGGTAGACTCTAATGTTAGCAGTTCCGCAATTTCGTTTGGTAGTTGTGACTTTGAACTGTCAAACATGTTACGAAGCATCGTGTCTGCACCCACGATATTAGTCGCATTGTCACTAAATAAGTCTTGACAATGACCTTTGCGTCCAACAAATCTTTTGAATGCTGCAATAAAACCTTTAGATGTCAAATCAGACACAGCTTCTAAATGAATGGCACGTGTTGCCATGCAAACAAACAGACATATATACCCTTTGTAGGATTTTGCTCCTCGTCCTGGTGAAAACCGGATATTGATGGGACCCGCGTAATCAACTCCTGAAGTTTTTAATGGTCGGCTTGGTGTTAGTCTGGCTTTCGGTAACTGGCCCATCAATTGAGTGTTAGAACCTTTGAGTATCTCAAACAAGTAACACAACTCCTATAATGCTCCTTTACCATGTTCCGTGCTCGTGGTATCCAATATTTAGATCTCAAAAAGTTCATCATAATCTGAGGACCGCCATGAAGGGTTCTTTTGTGCGCGTCTGCAACTACCAACCGACTCAAACGATTCTTAGCAGGTAGAATTATCGAGTACTTTTCATCATAGCTCCCTTTAGCCTGACTCAAGCGTCCTCCAACTCTTAGTATCCCGTTTTTGTCCAAAAAGGGACACAGAGTTAGTAAAACACTTCGCTTGGTAACAAACCCCTTTGCCTTTAGTAATTTTATCACTTCAACAAAATTATGGTCTTGAGCTTGTGTGATACAAAGCAACAGGGTTCGATTCATCTCGTTAGTGGTAACAAATTTCGGTAAAGGTTTCCGTTCATTTGGTGGCAATTTAGTCTTCAAGAATCTGCGACACAGCGATATCACTTTTAACATTCTTGTTAAATCAGAAAATTTCAACCATTCATATTGTATCCTCATTCCTCACAGTATAAAATGTCTTTACCCGTTCTTATTCGTAAGTATCTTCAATTTAAATTTTCTCCACTTCAATTTCCAGTTCAGATAGCCCATTTCGTCCTTGCCACCATAAACTATGATTTTTTAGTTCATTAGGCTTGATTCCTCTTGACGCACAGTCTGCTGGATTCATATTAGACGACACATGATTCCACTGTTGTACATCCATAATTGTGAGAATGTGTGACATTCTGTTGCTGATGTAAGTGGCCCAACGATTTACTGGTTAGCAATTTTGCATAAAAGTTTTAGCATTCATTACCAATATCCGATATCCGAGAGAATCTTTCTCTTCGTTATAGGCTGGTCGAAGTAAAGTAAATTCACCACGTATTCAAAGTTGTCGGTCAATCTGTTCCAACAAACCCCTAAAACTTTCATCGTATCATCAACATTAATAACAACCGATTGTTCCGTATTCAATTCCTCTTTTCTTATTTGATTTAACAAATATTCGCTATTGCTGCTCCACTTTTGTAATTCAAACCTTCCTGACCTCATGAGATCACACAACTCATTGTATATTTTAATGCCTCAATCTCTGTTTCACAGCCAGTCATCAGATCGTCGACATAATAGTCTCGTGTTGCTATATCTGCGGCAATGGGGTAATTGTGTCTTTCTAATGCTGCTAACATTTGTAAAGTTTTTACAGCAAGATAAGGTGCGCTAGCAGTACCAAAAGTTAGTGTAAGCAATTTGTAATGTTGGATAGCTGACTTAGAGTCTGTTATCCATATAATTCTTTGGAAATCTGTATCCTTTTCATGCACGAGAATTTGTTGGTACTTTTTCACCAAATCCGCTACAATCCCGATCCGATGTGCACGCCACCTAAGTAGTATGTGACATAAATCCTGCTGAAGTTTAGGACCTACCATAAGGTCATCATTTAGAGACACGTCGTTCACTCCCTTGCCCGAAGCGTTAAATACTATTCGAACCTTTGAGGTTACTTTTTCTACACGAATGACCGCGTGGTCTGATAAATACACTGCCTTCGGGTTTGCAACTTGATCATTGTCAACCTCTCTCATATGGTTTAAAGTTAGGTATTCTTCTAAGACCTTGTTATAGTCACGAGCCAGTTTTGGGTTTTTGCTCAATCTTCTCTCCAATGAATGTAGTTCTCTCGTTGCAATGTCCAAAGATTGACCATACTGACACTGTGGATCAATGCTTTTGAATGGTCTAACAATTAATCTACCATCTTGTCGCCTTGTAGTTGATTCGTATATCTCTTCACAAATCTTCTCTTCTCTAGTAAAATTTCTCAGAATACTATTAGGCTCGTCCTCAATCTCCCAAAATTTTTTCAACAACTCGTCTTCGTTCACTTGTACATGTAAAGTAGTAATATTATCGTTGTTTTCATCCTGGGCTAATTTGCCTGACAAAATCCAACCAAAAATGGTATTTTGAGCTATTAGATTTCCAGTTGACTACCTTTTAATTCCATTTTGCAAAATTTCACCGTACACATCAGCACCTAATAAAATATCTATCTTTCCTGGGGATTCAAATTTAGGATCAGCTAGAGGTATGTGTTTCAGCTCCTGCCAATCGGGGACACAAACTTTACGCGAGGGTAAAGTAGAGGTGAGTGATTTTAACACATACGCGTTAACTGTTACAGATTTCCCAGCTTCTAAACGTGACTCAACAACAATACTAACTGCATACTTAATACTCAGATGACCATCTCCCAATCCGGACACCCTGCCATTTACATTAGTACGCTTAAGACCTAACAATTGTACAGTTTCTTCCCTAACAAAAGACGCTTGAGACCCTTGGTCTAATAACGCTCTAAGTACATATTGTCCTTTATGGGATGTGGATCTAACAACACATAGTTTGTTTTCAGTTCTCCTTTGGCGAAATTCGCGATCACACTGGTTTCATTTGCAGGAGCAGTTGAACCACTAATAGATTGCCCTGCCTGGTTCTCGTGCCTCGACGTCTCAAATGCGATCTTGTCTTCATTTCCAAAATGTAGCAACGTGTGATGTTTGCGGCCGCACTGACGGCAAGAAGTTTTTTGGTGACATTTGTATACAGCATGCGTAGGTGCCAAACAGTTAAAGCATAAACTTTTCGTTTGTGCCATCTTTTGTCTGTCTAACACTTTCAATTTCTTAAAATCTAGGCAATAGTATATGAAATGAGAACCATCACACAATGCACATATATGTTTCGTGATGTTCACTTCCTTTTCAACTGCAGAATGAAATGTTTTAGTTTTTACTTCATGCCTTGTATCTTTTCTATGTGTTGGTTTAACTGAGTTAATTTGTTTGGTGTCAAGCATCTCTAGACTTCGAAATCTTGTTTCTAAAAATTTTTCTAGTTGTAACCATGTAGGTAATTCGTCCGAAGCACTTATTTCCCTTTCCCATTGTCGATGTGACTCGTTACCCAATTTTGACACAACTAGGTAAATAATCAATGCATCCCATTGTTCTGTCTTAATGCTCAAATTATAAAGTGCTTTTAAGCAAGAAGTTGTGGTGTCGAGCAATTGTCTCATTGCACTTGCGGACTCGTTTTGTATTGTCTTCTGCCCAAATAACGTCTTCATAATAGCATTGCTGTTATACTTTTTATTGTTATAGCATTTTGTTAATTGTTCCTAGGCTTCTGTATAATTAGCTGCCGTTGTAGGAAAATTTCTTAGTAACATTTCTGGTTCTCCTGATAAGTTTGATTTCAGGTAATGGAGTTTTTGTACCGATGAGAGTGTTAGATTCTCGTGGATAAGTGAAACAAACATCATGAAAGGATTGCCATTCTGTATATTTGCCTGTAAATTTCGGAAGTGTGATTCTAGGAAGTTGAACCTCGAAGCTATTTGCTTTTGTTTGTTCAGTTTCACTTGTGACTGCCTTGGTTATAATGGGGTTGGCAAGTGTAATGTACTCTATAAGAATGTTTTATATTGAAAAAAGTTTTCTTGAAAAGTATCTTGCATGTCTTCCCTAAAATATAGAAATGTTTGTATTTGCTCTGTTGTGGCTTTAGACACAATTTGTAAGTGTGTTCGATTGAATGATTCTTCTAATTTGTCTAATGCTTCCATTCTAGAATTTAAGTAACTAAGTTTTGATCTCATTTCTAGATTAGCCTTTTTCAGGTTTCGCTCAGCCTTTTTCAATTGATCAAATAGTTCTTGCTGACTTCTTATTAAGCTTGATAACTCCATTTTATCTGTTTTAAAATGTCACTGGTTATTTCAAAAAGGTCAATGTAAGTTTTAGAAATTATGCAAATAATTCACAGTTGATTTGCCAAAAGTTAATGGAATAGGTTCACCAACGTAGTATAGGTCCAAAAGGTTGATAATTGTTCCAAGTAAAAAGAATAAATTTCACAAACTGTTTACAAGTCCCAGATGTAGAAATTTATCCTAAGTTTTTTAAATTTGTCACGAATTTTACAAGTCCTTTGGAATACAAATTTTACTAAGTCCTAGATGTAGAAAATTATTCTAAGTTTTTGAAATTTATCACGAATATTACAAGTCTTTTACAACATAAATTTTTCAAAGTCTTTTACAACACTAAATTTTCACAAGTCTCTTACAACACAAATTTTTCTAAGTGTTTTATTTGAATACGATGCTAATTTTACTAAGTCTAATTACTCACGGTTTTAAGGTCCAATTTACCACACTTCACTTTTAATTTACTCACTCACACTCCTTCCCGGGTTTTAGCACCATGTTCGAAATGAAACTCTCACTGTTAACCACTAGTATATTTTCTCGTATAAACAAGACTCAAATATCTAAGGACAAGCGTCCTGTCTAAAACTTTCAAGATGGTGTAATCATAGCGCAACGCAATATTGAACAACGCCATCTATGTAAGCTTACCGGTACTACATCTTAAGGGAATAATTTCAACATAATGGATGAAGAACAATGGAAATCGAATTATCATCCAAGTGTCGTCATACGTCGTAACGTAGTTTGTCTGGCCACAGTGTGTCGCGGCGGTCTCAGGTGTCGCTGTCGTCGGGCGTGTACGAGGAGATCGCGGAGGAGGTGACGAGCGGCGGCGGCGCGGCGGCGGGCGTGTGGGAGGTGACGGGCGGCGGCGGCGCGGCGGTGGGCGTGTGGGAGCCGGCCTACGAGCCCGTGGGCGAGAGCGTGTACGCCACCATGCGCCGCGCGCGCCGCCCGCCGCCGCTGCCGCCGCGGACGCACGCCGGGTACTGAGTGCTTTCCATAACACCACTTCCCTGTTTGGACTTAACGAATCGGTGTTAGCAGCTCAACGATTTCGAAAAATGCTTTGAGTTTCCCTCGCCTTCGGTCATTAATATATATGAGACACATCAAAGGTCTCAAAATTGATCCCTGCGGGATTCCGGAGTTGGCCTTAGAAGTGAGTGAGATATTGAGTTATTTCTTTTAAAATTTTTGACTCATTTTCTTTCTTGACTGAACCTGAAGGTTTAGTATTATATTTGTGGTTGTGATCGATGCAGTCTAATAGATCACAACTTCTAACAATGGACATTGTTACAAGTTTATTTCACTGATTTTTCTCCATCGTTTTTTATTTTTCATTAAAGAACTCTGTGCTTCAAAAACTTTCACAAATGTTATCACGTTTTTCACTTCTTATATTTTTAACTCTATAAAGATATTTATAATAAAGAGAGAATTTGTACTGACAATTTCGGACTGTATCTACGTTTACTTTTTACACTGGATTCTTATCTATATCTAAATGCTTATATCGTAGTACTGATACGCTTCTTTCTTTATCAGTACTTTGAAATTGGGGCGCGCGTGGAGTCCCGAGGCGCTGCCCTCCGAGAGTGGAGTCACGCGGCACAGCTCGTTGGGCTCCCTCGCCAAACCTCCCCGCCGACAGCCCTTCAGTGTCTTCAGGTAATACACAATACTTCTTACGATAATTTTAATTAAACGATTCCAATAATAACGATCAAAGCAAATAAGTCTTTTGAAATCAGGGCCGGATTTAAACTTAATGCCGCCCCTGGGCACCGAAAAACCGTCCCGATACTGAATTTCCACTCAAACTTATAGTTCAAAAATTAAATAAATAATTTATTATTATTAAAATTAATAGTTTATAAATTTGTAAGGAAATCCGTTTTAATTGAAATAAATTAGTGTGTAATGGTACGGCTGTCGCCTGTTAAGACCGTTAGCCACAAAGGGTCCCGGGTTCTTCAGATTTTTCTGAGTAATCATTACATTGCCCCGAATTGGAATGTGTCCGAAGTGGCGATAGGCTTGCCACCTAAATGAAATAAAAATAATTTATTTGCCGAATAATTGTCTTTAAAAGTTGTTACAAAAATAAGGGTTTTTAATAATTATACCAACATAATCTACCACAATGTGGTGTGCAAATATTTTAACACATAATTTATATTTATTTATTTATAACTATATATTATGTACTAATCATCTGGGATCAATCAGCGAATCAATCATCTAAATAACTGGGATAATAGGCGTGAAGGTACTTTTCTTAAATTAGTATAATCGATGAATTATTGAATTTTCTTTAAATAATTGATCGAAACTGTTTATATTTTGAAAATGTTAAAATTACTCGGAAAAACTGCTAATTGGATTCCGATAGTTCCAGAAAATAAAAAAATAATGTTACTTCCAATTTTCAAAGATATAAATAAATATTTTACTATTATTATTCACTTAAAGTGTCAAAATTATAATTTACAAAAAATGTACGAATAAAGTGTCAAAATTATAATTTACAAAAATGTACGAATTCAGTTTTTTGAATGATCAATTAAAAGAGATTATTGATTAAAAGAATTAATCAATACTTTTGAGTAATCTTTTATTTTTTACTTTCCAAATTTTGCCGCCCCATAAAATTTGCCGCCCTGGGCACACTAGCCCCGCTTGCCCCTAGTGTAAATCCACCTCTGAATTTGAAATACTCTTTAAAATATTAATGGAATCGGAAAGAAATAAGTATATATTTTCGCATAACATAAAAATTTGCAACGAGACGAGAATAAGGTATAAATAGAGGGGTTCATTATTACAATAACAGATAATATAACGCGTTATGCTTGCACAACCGACAGCAAAATTATTAAGTTTTTACTCATCCTGTTATCGTTATCGTTGTTGACTGTTATTATCAACAATTCTAATAATTAATAATATAATAACAGTTTACGACAACAGTTATTGAAAAATTACACAACAGTATAATTCATTATTGGCATATAGCCGTTATTGCCACTTCTAGGTATATAGAGATGGTCATTATTACAATAACAGATTATATTACGCGTTATTCTTGTGCAACCGATTACGAAATTATTGAATTCTTACTCATCCTGTCACAGTTGTTGACTGTTGTTAGAACTTGTCGCTTCTTTGACTACGATTTTGAAAAAATATATAAGACAGACAAATTCATTTGTTGAACATGTTTTTTAATTATAATATAAATATAATATAAATAATTATAAAAGAAATCCATCAGTGTACAATATAAATATTATTTATAATTTACAACATGTGATACTGAAGTGCAAAGATTTAGGATAGGGGTTGACAAAATATACTCTTAAGCTGAGGTACTATAGATACATATATATTAACGATTAACAGACGATATTAGGTTCCATAATGTGGAGGTGGCAAGTCCGTTGCTATATCAGGCACAAATACATAATTATAATAATAATTTTGGTTAAAACATCTTATACGAGGCCAAACATTAATATCTGTGTAGACTTTAACATGAATATACTAGATCATCAACACAGTCATTGAAGTTTTTAAATCTATTTAGATTGCCTCCTATCACATCAGGGCCCTAGTACCTTGGCTAATCGTGGGTGTCCTAGTTTATCACTGGACTTACAAGTCGTGGATATACTAGCACACTTCTGCCTAGTTGTTGCAAGATTCTACGACCTAGTCAACGTCACGGTGTTGGTGACGCATAAATAAAATAATCACAAAATGCATTTTTTGAATTCGGTCACTTTAGTTCTAAGCGTGCCATATGTACGTTGCAATCGTACACATGTATTAAGTAAAAAGTTTTATTTATTTGTATAAACATAATATGTATACATGAAATCCTAATCGCCTTATTTTTTTTCACAGAAAAAGATTGAAAAGCGACTCGCGTATCGTGACGTCACCCAAGTCCGAAACATCCAAGGAAAAAGACGTGGAAACAAAGAAGAAACGTTTCGAGTTCACGCCCACCAGGGATATATTCAAGAGCTTCAAGGTGAGTCGGAAACTGAAGAATCTCAAGATAACCAACGGCAACCTCACCAAGGGCGAGACGAAGAGCTGCGAATTCCTCGACGAGACCCAGCCGGTCGCCACCAACAGGTGCTCCAAGTCCGTGGAGTGTCTGGAGGGGGATGCGTACGAGGAGTTCGGGACCGACTTGTCTCTCGACCTCGACACGGACCTCTCCGCGCTGGCCCTCCCGGACGAGATCGTAAGCTTGTTCCTCCGGGGACCAGAGCTCAAGGTGAGGTTAAAAGAGGCCGAGAGCGAGTACATGCCCATGTCTCCCATAGTCCCGCCCGCTCCCGTGGACCACTACATCGTCATGTCGCCCAAGACCAATCTCGCTTGAATCTAGTCGCTATTGTATTGTGATATTTAATTAAGTTTTTGGGTTAAATAAGGCAAATTTTAAAGGTAGGCAACCGTTGATACGTAGTTCATGCTTTTTGGCGTTTATAAGCTTAATAACTTTGAAGTTTTGTTGTGCAAGCACAGAGACGAAAGGTTTCTTGAAATGTAAAAGTGTGACCGTGACAAATATGTTTGTTTTCCCATTTTGATAATTATTACTATGTTTTTCTCAAACTAATAGTCATCTTTTAATATTGAAATTCAGTATGGACAGAAAAAGCGTGTCTTATTATCAACTTTATGTTGTATTAGTAAGGATAGTTGCTGTGACAATGTTTGTATTGATGCTTCGACTCTGTGCCGGTAGAAGCAAAACCTTTAGCGTAAATTAAAATAAGAGCGAAACTTAAGTAGCCTCAGTGTCAAATAAATAATTTAAACTTTATGACTGTCAGTTCAAGAATCGTTTGTTTAAACATCGCTCTACTCTTCCTCTGATCGCCTCTGTGATGTGTGCTGACTTCAACGCACGAGGCCTTGGGTTCAATTTCCGGGTAGGACGACTTGTTACAATGAGTTTTTTTCAGCTAATCTAAAAATATAACATTGCTGAGATTAGATTTAGTGGTGCCCGATATAGCGAAAGATATGCCCAAATATCGTCGGCTAAACATTCACTTTCGCGAGTATGGGGGAGACGATTTCCATTTATTTATTTTTCGTTTTTAAAACTACTAAAAATGTTTTTAATGTGATTAAAGTTTAAATTTGACACTGAAACTGCTCTCATGGAAGAAATAATAAGCGATTGCTAAAATTTTGGTAACTGTATCAATTGCATACCTTCTACCATAAAACACGCAAATCATGACGGTCTTATGGCATTAGAATTTATGCTCATAAGACATTTTTATGTTGGCAATACAGTTGTAACAAAAGCAGTATTGCTTGTTTTTTTTGTCTCGAAACAATCTTAGTAAATACGGCTTAAAATATATGAGCCAGGAACTGTTAGTTATATGTATGTTATTAAAATAAGAGATTAAAACGTGAAATAGTGAAAATTTACAAATTTTGCTCAGCATATTAACAGGGTTGCTGAACATTATAAATTTTGACGCCATTGTTGAACAGCGTAGTTGTTGGCGTTCGACAATGTTGCTGAACATTGACAATTCTGGTGTCATTGCTGAACCGTGAAGATGTTGACATTCGACAATGCGGCTGAACATTGACAATTCTGGTGTCATTGCTGAACCGTGTAGATGTTGACATTCGACAATGCGGCTGAACATACAATTCTGGTGTCATTGCTGAACCGTGTAGATGTTGACATTCGACAATGCGGCTGAACATTGACAATTCTGGTGTCATTGCTGAACCGTGAAGATGTTGACATTTGACAATGTTGCTTAACGTTGAAAATTTTGACGTCATTGTTGAATTTTGTAGATGTTGACGTTATTTATGACTATATGTGGCTGATAAATAAATAAATTTACATTTGACTCAACGGAACCAAATATTGTTATGTATATTGTATCGTGTGATATTATATAAATTAATATATTATATTGCAATGGTCTACAATCTCGGTAATAGAATTGTTATAGAGACAACCAGGGTAATTGTAAACATTTATGATTTTTTTGTACTGTAATTTATGTTTCAAATTATATATTTTTTTATTTACAAAAATTATATTAAAAATATATGTATTACTATAGTCAGATATGCTATCTATCTTTTAGACTACATATTTTATAAATCAATAAGTAAATAAGATACCTAAATTGCTGTTTACTATTACCCATAAATATTTTTGGAAATTACGAATTTTAGGGCAACTGGAAACATGTAATTAAGTATCTGTAAGAGATACAACTTATATATTATTTACTTAATTTTCATGGACACTTAATATCAATTTTAATAGAAAGAAATCAATCTCATTCGACAACAAGGGGTAATTGTATAATATTTGTGTTGCTCCTTTATTATGGCAAAGAAAAAATCTGGGTATAAAGCATAGTCACTTATGGGATAATTGTAAACAAACTAGACTTATTACACATAATTTGTATGTGGTAAATGAATATACACAGTTGATTTTATGTTGACGGCATTTTGAATTTTGACAGCTACGGCAATACACTATAGAATGTACTTGCGTGGCTTTACACGCAACTTCTTCTCTTATTCGATGGCTTTTTGCATTTGCTTGCGCAATACGCAAGCACATTTTGAAAAAATAATTATGCTATTTAATCCCGGTATTCTCGAGAATGTTCGGTTTTTATTGAGATTGATATTGTTAGTCGTACTTCCACCTAAAACAAATTATTATTATGCAAGACAACATAGAACAACACTGACATCAGTTGACAACACCAACATTATTATATAACATGTTTAGTAAACAAACCACACCTACCATATACACTATTGTCCTGTTTAAATAGATGTTTACAATCTTAAATTATATAATAATCTATATATTTACATAAAAGTTTTACAAAGGGAGAGACGATAAACATTAACAGGGTTTTAAAATCCATTGGACGAGGGATATAAGAGGGCAAAATATCATAAAGAGAGATGGAGTTATTTTGGCAGTTGAGAAAGATATGGTTTACTGTGCCTTCTTCTAAGCCACATTCACAAATTGAGTGGTCTCTAACATGGATCTTATTAAGGAAGACAGGAGTGCAAGAGTGACCTAAACGTAGTCTGCATATTATTGAGGTAGGGCGTTTACTGCCTGACCGATACCGGCAGAACCTCGGTTTATTACGTATCTCTTGTTGAATGGATCCCGCCCGACAAGTGATGTAATGGTTTACCATTCCGCATTTCAGGACTCTTTTAGGTCAGAATTAGCCAAACATCTTAAATCATGGTTGTGAATTTTACATGCAACTTAATATTTTGGTTGCCTAAACATGAGATATGATGTTTACAATTACCCTGGTTGACTATAGTTAATCTGCGAAATGATCCTGAGCAAACGTTTTTCTTAATTTTAATTAACTATACTATCTGTCACGAGATGGTATAAATTATGTAAACAAACGTCCAGAAGTTGCCAACATTTGGGTCAAAACAAAAAAGTATTTTTTTTAATACTTAATAAATTATTAGTAAAGGAATTGCTGCAAGCATCCGTAGAAAAATACTACTAGAAATAGAAATAATAATGATATTATTATTATTCATCCATTCCATAATACGTAAATACACAATAACAAATAACAAAAACGATAAAATCAAGGCAACAATTAACAAAATTAACAACAGTAACAAAGTAATAACGAAAAAATAACAAAATTAATAATAGCACCAAAATCCGCGATTTTAATAAAGCAATGAAACATATTCGTGCGAATTCGAAACTCGAATGACGTTTATTTCAAAATAGCCAACCGAAGGTTTGCATTCCCTGAGATCGGCGCGTCCCCGTACCACGAAGCAAAAACGATACTTGGTTATAACTTTAAACTTTGGTGTAAAGGTTATAACTTTCATATAACCCGTATATATTTTTTTCTTCGATTGAATATGGTCAGTTCATTAATTTCACGCAGTAAAAATATTTACTTGGTAAAAGAAGTTTGTTTACAAAAAAATATAGCTTCTCGTGACGGGTAGTATAGTACTTTGACATCTCCAGAATTAAATTAATATAATAATTACCAATTAGTTATCATAAAACTCTTAGTCGTCCTCGATATTGTTTTTAAAGCTTAGCTTATAGAATTATTTAAAAATAGTTCTTCACAGTCGCAATAGGCTAGTTGACTATTAAAAAAAATCATTCTATTTGTAATTGTTCAAATAACCCTTTTTGTGATTGTTTTTTTTACATTTATCCAATGTTTAAAAATCAACTAAACTTTTATTTTTAAGTTCTATTTGCCATGAACATGTGAAGACGCTATCGACTATGATCAATTAAATTGCATGAGTTTTAGCATGGGCGTAAGCAACTGCCATTTAACATAATAAATAGTTATTTATGTCAGGGTCTTAGGTATAGCAGTGGCAGCCTTTCTTAAGCTCATCAAGTAGGTTTTATATATCTTGAAGAACGAGAATGGTTCTTACGAAAAGAAAAATAAAAAAAGAAACACTTTTCTATATTTTCATACAAAATATTCGTAATAATACTTAAAGTCAATTTGAACTTATTCCCATGCCATGAAGTTTGTATTAGTGGAAGGGTTCCGGGAAGACAAAACAATTGAGTGACGTTAGTATCATATAAATATTAATGTCAGTATTTTTTTATGGTATAAGACAGCGAACAGGCTCACGGGCCTCCAGATGGTAAGAGACTACCGTGGCCTATAGACACCATATATGTTGTAGGTGCGCCGCTGCCCTGTAGTCGGGCTGCTAAAGTGTTAAGTCAATATTTATACGATGAAAGCAGTAGGAAGTTCTATGGGTCAGCTACTAATATACGAAATAAACATTTTCACTGTCACCTTTGCCACAGGTCAACTAGCCTATTTTATAGTTGCTGTAATTTTACTCACACTCTCAAAATATTGTAGAAAAACTACTTATCTTTATGAGCCTAGTATATTTATTTTGTAGATTTATAAAGAAACCACACGAAGAGGTTTTTCTGTGTGACGCTAGCACTTCTTAAGAGTATTTTTATCGTACTTTTCGCATATCAGTTTAAGACTTGACTATAGCTTAAGTATATGTAGTATGTGTTGTCTTGAGTATTGTATTTGGTACTGCACCTAAATATTTTGTAAAATAGGTTATTTTAAGAGTTAACAGGAGACAAGACGTAATTACTGCTTACTAATAGACAATTTGTCATTCCTAACATAAAAATTTTGGTTTAAATGTTGAAAGGGACTAATCAAAAATCTATTATTTTCGTCTATTGTCTGTTGATTTGTCTTTTGTCTAACGAGTCCGTCCACATGGACCATGAATAAAATATGTTATTATTACTTTTCATTATATACAATGCGAATGTAGATAGCTTAAGGTGTCCGGGGAAACCTAGGTTGACATTCCATAAACAAATTGATTGTGTCACCCGAGGGTGGTGTCAAAAGTCTCCGAAAACGGCGTGTTTATATGAGGAGATTTGGTGTTTGATTTTGATGATTATGATACTCTCTGCCTACCTCTCAAGGGACTTGGGGTGAATATATGTATGTATGTATGTACTTTTGATAAATACGGTCTTAAAAATACACCAATCATAATCATCTGATAAAGACTGTTTTATTTATAATAATTATTGGGGATATCGCACTCTTAGTATAAGGACACAATCCAAAAAAAATAGTCTTTTGGTAAATGACGGTTAAGGATTTCAGATTCTTACATCGCAGCTTTTTTTCAAATAACAGTTATTTAAGCACACTTATTATTTAATTTCTTTAAATTAAAAGAAAAAACAAATTTCACTATCATAACCTAAATAATAAGCATGTTATTTGAAAAACAAAGCTGCGATGTACTCCACCGAGAATATCACTTCATGTCCTCAGCATTTGAAATCACAGTTTACAAAAATGTTGACTTGATCCTTTATAATACTGAAGGTGCTATATGTAAAAAGTAAAAGTTGTCCAAAAGTTTAATTCCGAAAATGCAAGATTGCAACAAGCTGCGGTAACAATATTCCGATGCCTATTTAAGTATTCCCATGTATTTGTCGTTGGCTGACACCCATGACACTTGCATATTATTTGATTTCTTTGGAGTTATGTCAATTTGTGTAAATTGTCCATAGATATTTATTATTATTACAAACTTTAATTCATAGTCCGTAATTTAATTATTTTCATATGTTGTGTACTCGCTCCCGTTGTAATCGAGCATCTGATGAACGCAACTCTTAGTGCTTTTTTTTTATTTAAAATTAGGACAAGTAAATATATATTTATCAAATTTACAATGTTATTCCTCCACGCGCCGACGAGAGCATCG
>DVZL01000674.1:0-21556 GCA_018236625.1 Lasaia peninsularis
GTCTATAGGCCACGGTTGTCTCTTACCATCAGGAGACCCATGTGCCTGTTCGCTGTCTTATACTATAAAAAAAAGTTATTTTTCTTAATACGTAGGTATTCACTAAGAAAGGAGTTTTCAAAATTTAACCCCTAAGAGGGTGTAACTTAATTTGCGGGCGTAACCGCAGGCGACATCTAGTTACTACATATAAATTACATTTATAAAATTTAACAAAATAGATTTTTACGCTTACCAAACAAACTAGTACATGCGGCTAATATTTTAAACGAAATACCTGTGTCATCTAACAAATCATCCAACATTTTTCAGCCATTTCAGCCTTTAATATTTTAACGATGACAAATTACTTTTTAAGCTGACTGTCCCCTCTGAAATATGTGGGTGGTATACAAATAAAATCTTTGTAGGTTACTCAGCAACAAATAATGTAACACTATTCTATATAGTCAGTATAAGAGACAACACACGGAGCCATATTCGGTTCGAGACAGCAGCGTCTGTAGAGCTTATGATTCTACATAGATTTGCGCCCTAAAGCACAAACGCAAGATTTTTTTCGCAGTGCTATTCTGTGTTATTTCATAACCTTTACCTAATACAACTTAATAACTTTATTTAGATGTAAGTTAGACGCAGGAAAACTATACAAGCCTTACTTCAAGTTTATTATGAAACAGTCAGAAATATCGCGAAACATACATACAAAATAAAATGGAGTCTTAGTAATGGGATTCTATTTTTAGCCTTTGGGCACGGAATCCTAAAAAAGGAACAATCAGTCGAATTGCTAACCTCCTATTTTTCATTGCTTGATAATTCTACATGCTAGCCCTAATATATGAACCGGACAGTAAACGCTTGTCCTGCGGTAGTTTTTGGTCGTTACAGGAGGAGGCAATCGGCCTAAACCTGGCAAAAAAAAAATAAACCTGGATCTCTAAAACTATATATGTTATGTGTAATGAATTTAAGTAACTCTAACCTAATCGTAGCGGGTGCGGTCGGAAATAGCCCCGTGAGTTTTGTTTGTAAGAGCTAACATCAAAATGCTAATAAAATTTAAATAGAACACTTATGGGTCGATTGAATGTTTGAGCTCTTTACTTGATTTGATTCTGAGTCAAGGCCGGGCCGGCAATAATAGAACTATTTACCCTCAGCTTGGTAAAGTGATTTGGAATCACACTTTCATAAAATCTTTATGTATCGAATATAGTTAACCTTTTTGTTCATCATGTAATATTTAATTCAATATTTTTGATTTTTTTTAATATTACATTTTATTTAAAAATATTAAGAGTTTTTACCTACTGTTCCCAAGAATTTATTCGTGTGGGATTAAATACCAAACTAACCTTATAAAGTCAGATCCAGATCTTTTAGGAATTATAAAATAATCTTACTCCGCTAATGATTAGAACTGTCTGCCCAAAGCAGTGTTTCTGGAGAATTACAACTTAGCTGCCTTTAAATCAAGGGTGAATAGGTTTCTCTTTGTTTAGTACACTGACATCATTGACTCCAGCATCAATTTCCATCAGGTGAGCTGTGGGTCATTGTGTTTAGCTTTGATATAAATAAAAAAACTCCAGTGAAAATCAGATTAGAATTAGTTTAACTTTTTCAGTGGTAAGCTCTGATTAACAGAAATTGTTATTGATAGCTCACGACGACTTATCCCTATATAGAGATAAGTTAACACAGACGCAAGTGTCAACTTATCGCAACGTGTGTAAGACGCTACTTTTTAGAGTTCTGTACCCAAAGGGCAAAAAACGGAACCCTATTACTAAGACTCCATCGTCCGTCTGTCTGTCACGAGGCTAAATCTCATGAAATGTGATTGTTAGACAGATGATGTATTTCTGTAGTCGCTATATTAACAATGAATACTAAACAGAGAATAAAATAAATATACAAAGGATGCTCCCACACAACAAACTTATTTTTCGTCGTTTTTATAAATAATGTTACAGAACCCTTAGTGCGCGAGTTTGACTCACACTTGTCAGATTCTTATATCTTATTTTTGCGAAATTATATACATATTCAAATAAATACAAGACATTTATGTATATCATAAACTAGTAATTTGAGATACATAAACCATCGAAAAAAAAACGAAAACCTTGAGTTTAACCCTGCGGTGTTCTAGACGGTAGGAATGAATAATGACGGTAATCCGCTTGTAGCAAGCCGTAAGCGAAGGGTAAGGGCTCCTGAAGGCTACAACTTTTATATTTATTGCTGGTCGTATGGGTATTTAAGAAGTAACTATTAACGATAAAATACTTTTAGCGTTTGGGGAACCTTTTAAATATAAAAATACATATCTTTTGGCCATGTTATGAAAGGACTGTTTTCAATAAACAGCAAAAAAAGGTTTTATAAATACATGTAGCTTTAAATAGTTTGTCGTAATTTATATGTTCATACTGAGATACAGACACAAACACGAAAATATCATCAAAAGTTGCTTAAAAGATACTTCATAACAGAAACTTAATATTGCTATGTTTAGAAGATTTTATTAACATATAATTATAAGATACATAAAGTAGCAAGCATGTTAAAAAACAAGGCACATTATCTATTCTAATTTTTAACGTAATTTAATTTAAATTAATAACGTAATTTAATCGGGATTCGAATTTATGAAGAAAAACCCACTAAAACAAAGGTCTCGTATAGTAGACCAATAGAACTATAATTAAAATGACCACCAATGGTCCTTCGGTCAAAGCCTGAAAACCATAACAAATGACATCAAATCAAAGATCAAGACAGTAAAGCACATACCGACAATTTGTTACGGGACCAGTGATTAATACGACGTCTTTCGTTATTCCAATTGAGTTAATTTTACTGGGAACGCGGACTATAAATAAGGGGCTGCTCGTGACATTTGTCATTTTGAAAGATGGCGATCTGATTCAGTAGATTTGGGGCAAGTGAGAGAATTTCATCAATCAGATAATTCACAATATTTAATAGAAAAGCCTGTCATGGAAAATATTATTAATCCTCTTCATCATCATCATTACAGTGTTTATCTCGGTTATCTCCATATTTATGTGCGGGAGCTTAGAGCGTGACTTTCCATTTTTGATTCTACAGTTCGTCTTCCATATCCCTCATTACTATGAGGAGGAGTCCATTACTAAAACGGCTCACCTCTTCTATCATCCTTTGCACTGCTGTAGATTGGAATTCACTTTGCTGAAGCAGTGTTCCCTGTGAATTTGGGCGATTTTAAATCCAGGGTAAAAAGGCTGCCTCTGACTTAGTATAACTCCATTTTTGACTACAACATAACTTACTATCATATGAGTTGTATGTTTTTCATTATACTGAGCTATCGTCTATAAAACAAGGCATACATCTCGTTTCAATGCGTCTAGTCGGCAACCTCTACTAATACTTCAATGCAGTAAATATTATAAATGCAAAAATGTATATTTATTTGAAATATGTATGTTTTATTCAATCACTTTACTTTTAATTTTTGAGTTCGAGTGTACTAGGCAAAAGACACGGAATATTACTTATCCTAATCTTTTTAAGTGTTCACGTTCAAAGGAAGTATTCCTTTATAATTTCACTTTTTAATGATGCTGCAAAAGCAAAATTAATTCATACATATATAAAAGGCATTTTTTTATTAAACCACCTTGGAAAAGTTACTATCATCTTAGTTTAATTGTTTGTTTTTCACTTTACAGCTAGAGGATCGGAGTTACATTTTACTATTATGTCTTAAAATCACCTAACGCAAAAAACAAAAGCAAAGTTTTTTTTAATTATATCAATATAGACCTGAAAATGAATTTCCAATAAAATGTAAGCAGAGGAAACTTTAATACATTCGTAATAATACTCATAAATTCACAATTTGATATAAAATTTTAGATACCTACGCAAAATGATAAAAAAATTGAAGTAAGAAAATAATTCAAACCCTTTTCAGGGATAAGAGAAATCGAATAACAAATTGATAAGATAAGGACGGAGCCGATTCGATTGTTTAATCTAAATAAAGGTTTTGCTCAGAGCGAAACCTTAAATCACGTTGCGCCGATGACACCCAATAAATTCCAATTCTAATAATTTTAGAATTGAACGGAATTGAACCCCAGCCAATAAAATAACACCCCGGGCAGTTTGGAATTGAGCTGTTTTAAGTCAATTAAAGTTGAAATTAATAGACTTGTGTGATAAATTTACTACACGTTCAAAGTCATCATTTATAATAACGTATGATTGGAATTAAAATCATTTATCTAGAAACTTGTCTCTGAATGAATGAAATCATAATACTAGTTTGTCCACAGTGTAGATGAAGTCTCTTCTCTAAGATTATCTTTACTTATAGTCTAAGATTCGACTGCAGAATTATCTAGTTATCGAGTACATGCTAAAAATAAATTTTTGCTTATATTTAAGATTAATTAAGAGAATATATATATACCAGGTTGCCAATAAAAATATGACCGGCAGTATTTTACAGGAAGCTTTACTTGCGGTCAGATTTAATTAGGAAACCGTATGTTTATCATAATAATGAGAAAAAAAGCTTTATTTTGATATATAAAAGATCAACATATTATATTATGGTGGTATAAATAATATATTGAAATCATACCTACCTTTTTCCACTCGGCTGCGAAGAGGTGCCAAGTGCGGCCAACACCAAATCTTTATACCTATTAAAAAAATATACTGAAAAAAAAACTTTAAACATTTTCATATCTTTAATAAAGTTTAGTAATGATTTGTGAATAAATAAATATTTAATTATTCATTCCCAAATAATTATTATAACTGTTATATTGCAATACTAGCGACCCGTCACGGCTTCACACGTGTATACTAAACATGTTATATACATGAAAACCTTCTTCTTGAATCAATATATATATTTATGAAAACCGTATCAAAATCCGTTGTGTAGTTTTTAAGATTCAAGCATACATAGGGATATAGGAACAGAGAAAGCGACTTTGTTTTATACTATGTAGTGATATTACATGGTCTTTGGTTGTAATTTTTAAAATCTCTTATTAGACATGGAAACGTCTTCCAGTAGTTTTTCGCTTACCTACATTATATTTAATGTGTATTAAATAATTATAACCACCCACAGTAAAATATGTGGATGCTTCACCAATCGCTAATAATAGTAGTTATAAAAAACTCTGAACTACTCGTAGAATTAATACCTATATTATAAAGCAAACATATTAACGTTATTTTATGTGATACAACCAACATGGCTTTTCAGATAATAAGAAAAAACCGTGGCCTATAGACATCATAGGTGACACATGTCGCTGTGCTGCGGGTATTAGGCCTATTGAGCAAATCCTCCGGCTAGCTGATTTGTCGATGATAAAAGTTAACCAATGTTCTTTTCTTTCCAAACAGAGTGGGAAAAGGTTTAATCTATTCAGGATCCGGTCCAATAGGAGGAAACTGGAATTCATCAAAAACTCATACGCTTTTAATTTAAAAAGTTGATGAAACGGAACATTCTATTTTAAGTTTAATAAGTTTAGCAACTTCATAATCTCAGCTACTTTCAATTTACTGTATTTGTATATTACTGTAAATAAGAAATCTTTCGCAAGTGCTCTTTGCAAACATGCTTTGCAAATATATTTTTCACTAGAGCCCACTCCAAACAAAAGTTACCTATATAAATTATAAAGAATGATGTGGGTCTCTAATGATAGAACAATTAATCATATTAGTAATGATATTTTATTTTTTTAATATCTTTATTTTTATGGGATAATACAGCGAATAGGCACGTACGGGTCTCCTGATGGTAAGAGACAACCGTGGCCTATAGACACCATAGATGTTGTAGATGCGTCGCCATCTGCGGTCAGGCTGTTAGACCAAAATATGTGCTATTTGCTACCCTTCCTTCCGGAACGCAACACGAGAATGTCAGTATGGTGATAATTATAATTCAGGCGATGAATCGGATAATATAAATATGGATACGTATATTTCGTCATTGTCTTTTCTTAAAAAAATATAATCGAACCCATGTCCCCGACACATAGGTAGAGGCACATACTTTTGCAACCGACTATACTTAGGTTCTATGATATGATAAGTGACAAGTCCGTCACCATATCGGGCTCAAATTCAATCCCAGGCTACGACGAAAGGTAAACTGAAAAGCTCGTAAAACAAATTACTTCATCCGAGAATCGAATCCGAGATTACGTGGGTCATCATCGGAGAGCGATAAACTCGAGGACAAAATTAAATAAAATATTTTTCTTAAAAACTCATTTTATTGCCTAATTAATTAAAAACTCTTAAAGTTGACTATTTATCAAATAAAAGACCGCTTCAAAAGTCTAAAATAAAATTAGGCTTTCGAAATATATTTGACCAAGCTGAAGCGTTTAATTTGTACATCGTCCGCCCGAAGAATTAATAAAGGTTTTCATATTTTTTAATTAAAATTAGATTTCTTAAAAAGGCTTTCTACGTAATCCGTAATATTTCATAAAAGATGGAAATCGTGCGGCGCCATATTGCGAGGAAAGGCGTTCATTTCGGCAATATTTTGCATCTTAACTTTGCATATATTTTGACATTGTTTTAGTTTTATAATATTAGAATATACCTTATTATATTAACAGATAACAAAATACACATTTCATCGTCTTTACTAGGTGGAGTTATGGTTCCGTAGCCAAAGAACAAAAAGGGAACCCTATTCCTAAGACTCCTTTCACCAAGATTTTTAAACTGTGATAGTTAGATCTTTGAAATTTTTAGAGATAATGTGTTAATTCTGTTGCTCCAATAACAAAAAATATTAAAAACAAAAAAATATTTAAAGGAGGCTCCCATTCCACAGAGTTGATTTTTTTGCTATTTCCACAAATAAAAAAGTAAGGTCCCTTATTGCGTGATACCGACTTTCCTATGGTTGTTTATTTCAGATTGTTTTTACTTTTTAATTAAATTTAAGTCGGTTGTTCTCACACTTTATTGGACTAGAAAGTACCATTTTGACAAATTCTACATTAAGTAAAAATCGTCATGCTACTTATGTAATAATACATTAATTGTAAATACACACAAATTTTACTTGTGTTTGTGTGTTTCAGTTTGGATTTTTTTTTATAAAATCTAAGACAATGCAATTTTATTTCTATTAATATGTTCAAATTGATTTGATAAACCACCTTTGCGTACTCAAATGTGATAGTGTCTGACATTCACAATAAAGTGTATTCATTGTTAAAATGAAGTTTCACCAAGTTCTGAGAATGAAAAGTTTATAAAATTTTACTACAAAAACATAGAATACTAGCCGACCCGTGCCCACTTCATTAAGCTTTAGAAACATTTTTGTGAAAATTAGGCATAGGATGCGCAGCGATCGGCCCGCAGACCTACTCATTCTCAATAACTAGCTTTCCAACTGCGGCTTCACCTGCGTGAACCATTTCAATAACACCAATAACTTACAAAGCAGAATTTTTTTCGACCTGAAGCAAAAATAAGAATTTATTACAGAGCAAAAATAAGAATGTATTACGTGAAAACACAGCCTCTTTTAAATAGAATCGGTTAAAAAGAAGTAAGTACATGTTCTTTCTCAAAGTCAACTCCATCTATGTGCCAAAACTTCTTCAAATCGGTTTAGGAGTGAAAGCGTAATAGATATACAGACAGAGTTACTAATTCCATTTATAATATTTTTGTAGTAGGGATTGATTGGCGTTAGCTTTCTTCTTTAAATTCTTTAGAGAACCTGTGATGAAAGTACTCGATTTGTTGATTTTCCTAAGCAATTTGTAAACATTGGCTCAATCTTTAGATTGTGCACCGGTTTCGAATTCAAAACACGGTCCCGCATCAGAAACCAATCACTTAGTGGGTCATATCGAGTCTCTCGGAACTCCGAAATTAACATATTTTCCCTTATCGAAGAATACGGACGCTCGACTCGACTTTATCAAAGATATTTCAAACAGAAATATACAAGGACTTCCTTTTATGTTTTCAACAAATATGTCTTCGCCCACGTGGATGAGATTACGCCTTGTTTCTGTAAATAAATCTAGTGAATCTTGAATGTACGGATGAAATGAAACAGGTGATCGTGCTAATATATTGCTATTTCACCTGCTCTTGATCGAATACAAGAAACATGATACAATTTTTATTTAAAAAAAATATTTTATTCTATTTTTTTATTATTAAATTATTAGCACCAACATATTATTCAGTAGAACGAATATTTTTTAATGGCATCAACAAAGTTGTTTCACAAGAACACCACAGCTAATCCAACTATTTTGATTTTTGCAAATCAAAATATCAAAAATCAAAATATACTACCTATTTTGTTTTTAAAAAGTATTAAGGTAGGTACGTACATATTGGTCACAAAATTGATTGTGTCTTATGATATTTTAATCAAAAAATATTATTATTGGAAAATATAAAATATATACATAAAAAACTTTCTGCCTGCGGCTTCGCCCGCGTTAGTTTTCAAAGCGTAAATCTAGATATACAATGCCAATTGCATTTATCTTTTCTTCCTTATTGGTCCTGGTCCTGTAGAAAAGATCCTCCTCCATCCTTCGTTGCTAGAAAGCGGAGGGTAAATGGTTCATTACTTAGAAAAGTACTGGAGATACGGTGTTGTGCAGCAGCTTGCCCAGGTAAAGATCCACTGCCAAACCTATTCATGCCACCATAAAGATAGTGTTTTGCTCTATCGTGTTCTGATCTTGGCTTGGGGTACCAGTAGACTGCACATTAGACTTTGCACCCCTGCTGGAGTACAAAGACGCGCGTATAATATTATATATAGTGCTATATATGGTTAAAGTCAAGAGTCTTCGAAACCGGTGTGTTTATATTATAAAGAGAGTAATGGATGAGGAGAAAGCCTAGGCAAGTATGTAGGGATCATGCCACTTGGCACTCAATTCCCTGTGGTTACTTCGCAAACGACCTGAAGTGAAGAAATGTATGTATATTTACAATTATAATATAATTACTTAAATATTATAATTTAAATATTATAATTGTGAATTGTAATTGTGTTTTTATAATTTATTTCAATTTGATTTTTTTTTTAGTTTGTTAATATGGATTTGAATTATCTGAAATAAATTATTATTATAATAATTATATTTAAGCAAAATGTTCGATACACTATATTAAAAAAAGCTTATATTTTATGACGACAATTGTTAGGTTAAGGACTGTGCTTACTCTGAAAAATTATAAATAATCTTTCTATCTATCGATATTTCTTTGGTTTAATTAAAATTAATAAACGCACCGATTATAGCCTTTGGCCGCCATTGTAATGCTATTAACTGCATTCAGTGTGAATAATCCAATTTCTATATGAAATAGAATCACAAGAGAACCAAAAGGATAAAGTACTCATATGTGAGGGGTGTGAATAATTGTACTAAATATAATACAAAAGTTTTCTGAAAGGATTTGGTATAAATAGAGTATAAAAGTTTTAGTAAGGATAAATTGGTCCAAAAATGTTTTATTTTTATGGAATTTGAAGGCAAATAAACAAATTATATGATGTTAAGAGAAACATACTAAATATTCACAACAAATATTATACATGCAAGAAAAAATATTATACCTAAGGAAAAAGACAAAATAAACTTCCCTTAGGAGTTAAACGTAGGATGTGTTCGTAAAAAAAATAAAAAAAGCAGTTCATCATTGAAAGTTTGTCATTAAAAAGTTCATCTCGATTTCTTTAAACTTAATTCTTAAGTTCAATTTATAATATTATTCTAATGCAAATATCTACTTCACGCATTCTTGCATTATTAATAATTTAAAGCTATATTATTAATAATTGTAGTCTATAAAATTATGTATGTATCTTCGTCTGCATACTATGCGTACCATTTCTTAATAAATATATCTTCACTGTTTGTATATAACTTTGCTTTTAATTTTTTAATACTTCCGACTGATTTACTCTCGTCTAAAGGCAGAACCTCATCTATAGTACTAATTAAAACATGTTCGCGCGTTAATGAAATATTAGTTCCTAGGTTATATTCGTTTTGAGCATCAACAAGCAAGATTTCCGACAAGTTAATATTTGCATTAAGATTTAAAGTGATTGCATATTGATGCAAATGTAGTAATGATTCTACGTATGAATCATTGTATTTATACATATATCTATTATTACATTTGAACATAATAAATAGTTTTTATAAAATAATTATTAGATGTTTAAAGTAATCGAATTATAGCTTAAATTATAGTGGTAAATTAAATTATATATGCGGGATTAGCCGAAGTTATAGATATGTACGTTAATTTTGTATCTAAATGTGTATAAATAAATAAAATTGGAGTGTCTGTTAGTACCCGATAATCCTAATCCTAAAACAGCTGGACCGATTTTGACAAAACTTTCACTGGCATAATAATAAATAGCTTAGGCTACTTTTATGTTTGTATTTTATTTTAGAAATGTAAAATATTTAAATAAAAACGAGGACGAAGTCGTAGATACAGCTAGTAATACATAATATTCCTGGATATTTTTTATGGAATAAAACAGCGAATACGGTTCTATACACACCATAGATGATGTAAGTGCGCCGCTGCCCTGTGATCGGGCTGTTTGTCCTTATGTGCAAGTCTACTGACTACCCTACCCTGTCTGGAATAAACTAGGACACGCATGACATGGGATGGATAGGTAAGGCGATGGATCACTACCCGGTCGAGTTACTGCATAGCACTCTACCACCAATGAAACTTAGTTAATTTGCTTTCCAATCCCATCAAAAGCACATTAATTCTAAATAAACTACCTCTACAGCCCGCTTAGCATCATCAAAGTGGTTACCATTAAATATTTCATACGACACAATAAGCCGGTAATATATTTCCATAATTTCATCACAATTTATTCTGGGCCCAACAAGCTGTCGCCACCCGCATTCCAGACAATTGACGCAATCATCGCAATGAGATTTTGGGGTGTGTAAAACAGGATAATTGCATTGGCCACATCCAAATTATTGTTATCGTCACTAGAAACAGTTCAATGGCGATGTCATTAAGCTGCGGGCTTCAATTTTAATCGTTTTGATCTTATTATACAAAGTCTATAGTGGCGGTTGTCTCTTCCCATCGGGAAACCTATACCATACATACCTAATATGGCAATACATTTGTGTTATAAAAAGTCCGACTCAAGATTAGTTTGCATTCAAACACTCAAATAAATCGATAGATACTAAAGATATTAAAGTACGTTGTCAAAGTCAAACTGTGATTAAAAGTATCTGGTATATTAAATAAGTTTACACTCTTTCCACCAGATCGGAACACGATAGTCTTAAGCATAGATAAGGTAGATTGTTGTACAATTCTGGAAGAAATGACGCCAAAATTCCTACCCGTTAAGTATAACGCAACATTTTTAGACTTATAGTAATATTAATACATAAACTT
This sequence comes from Lasaia peninsularis, assembly GCA_018236625.1. Classification (NCBI taxonomy): domain Eukaryota; kingdom Metazoa; phylum Arthropoda; class Insecta; order Lepidoptera; family Riodinidae; genus Lasaia; species Lasaia peninsularis. The sequence continues at coordinate 11,512 of DVZL01000674.1, forward strand.
TAATAGGGACGAAAATCAGATATGACAATATGACATAGGCCATATTAGAACATTGTATAAATGATGTTCCAATTAAAAGGTATAGGCGACGGATGTATTTCTTGAACCAAAAAATATACGGTGCCTTTACATGATAATGAATTCTGGACTGCGGTAAAAGCCCGGTTTTTACTAATTCAACGATACCTACGTGCAAAATAAGTTTAGATGTTAAAGCAAGACGGTGTTAGGAACACATACATGGAGAACAAAAAATATTTTATCAGAACATCGTTGATATTCCCCCGAAAAGTTGAAACCGTCTCACAAAAGCATATTAAATAAAAATATCGACGCCATCCTAATGGATTACTGCTAAAAAATACATCATCGGCTTATCAAATGACGGGGGCTGACTTTTAGAATGAAATGTTCTATTCTAATGCTCATATTGCATCACACTCTTCCATATTCGGTATGATTAGGTTAGACAAAGATAGAATATCTGATGAAAAGTATAATTTAGGTGAGGTTAAATCTGTGTCATTCGCAGGTAGATCAATAAAACGAACTATTTCATTAACGTTGCTCTAGACGGCACTTATAAAGACATTAAAAGCTCCAATTTGTGATGCCGTAAATGTACCGCATTTCTTTCGAGATTTAGTCCACGAGAAGAGGTTTTTTTTTAATAATTAAGTTATCATATTTAATTTATATGGAACAATATCATTTTGTGCAGATGCATGTAGAATTTCATCAGCATAACATGTGTTATTATTTTGTGAATCAATACTAAATTTTTATTAACACAAGAACTTACAATATTTCACTTGTAACATTTTAATTTTACAATATTAGGTAATCGGTAACTAAACCATAATTTTAACAACATATTCAGAGTTATGTTAGTTATAATTTTTAAGTGATTTGAAAAAAGTTAATATTAAAAATCGCTACATACTGCATGTCTATTTTTATACAAGTATCCGATCCAATTAAGATCTATATAATATCACAATATAAGATATCATAAGCAAGTAATATTTAGACTTTTCTAATAGGTAGTATTTTAAACTTGATTATTTAAATAATACTGAACTAGCGACCCGCCCCGGCTTAGCTGGGGTATACTATACATGATATATACATAAAAACCTTCCTCCTGAATCACTCCATCTATTAAAAAAACTGAATCAAAATCGGTTGCTTAGTTTTAAAGTTTTAAGCATACGTAAGGACATACAGAGAAATTGATTTTGTTTTATAATATGTAGTGATTTAATCATTTTGAAAAAGAACCGTGTCCGGTATACTATGTCGCATTTCTGTCAGAGTTTAGCTTCTAAACGCATTCTTTCTTATCTCTTTACAATTTGTTAATGTAACGGTCCCAGGGACACACAGATAGATGTCTTATTTAAGAGGAACAAGCATAAAAGTAACTTTCTGAGATATTTGGCTTTGAGAGGAATAATAAAGGTAATAAAAATACGTCTTGATAGCTTTAAAAGCTCTTTTTATTGCTTTCGACCAGAACTACGTTTCTTTGCACTTGCTTAGATTATAACTTGTTTATATGTTTGTGTTTTAAACAATGTTTGGTGTTTTGTAACTATTCGAGCATCGTAAAGTTATTTCTATATAACATTTTTAGTATCGACCACCGCAAACAATTTTAATACAAATATTATGGTATCTGTGGTAAATACAGATAAATACGTGCTATACTCTTCCTGGTATAGGGGTGTTCTTTTCAATCAAAAATAAATACATCATTAGATTTAAGAAATATTCATTAAAAATCCGTCAAGTGCGAGTGGGACTCGCGCATAAGGGTTCCGTACCATTATCTATAAAAACAGCAAAAAAACCACGTATGTTATGAGGGAGAACTCTACATATATTTGTTTTATTCTGTTTTAGTATGTGTTGTTATAGCGATAACGTAAATACATCATCTGTGAAAATTATAACTTTCTAGCTATCATGGTTCATGAGATACAGCCTAGTGACAGACAGACAGATAAACAGATGGACAGCGAAATTTGGATACGAAACCCTAAGAAAAAGACGCGACTATTGAGTTTCTTTTACCTAATAATTTTATTGAGAAGCTGCATCCTCAAAATGTATCAAGTTTCAGTAATTAAAAAGTGTTCCGGATTTTTAAAAAAATTCTGAAGCGAGATAGAAGAACGCTGTACCGTTGTGTCCATCAAACTACCTAATACGTTTGACCAGTACGGGTGCTGATTTCTTTGCGACTTTCTTTCCACTGCGCAACACAAAGTTTAAGCTTTACAGCTTCATTAAACAGAAGAGTAAGACATATTTTATGCTTATATCTATACTTTTTATCTTGGTCATTAAGAAAAAACCTCGAATCACCCATTTGTTTCGGCCAACACACTACCCTCAGAATATAAATCTAATACCTTTAAACGAGCAATTGTTGTATATACCTATATATCAGCGATTTCGAAAACGGCTCAAACGATTTTCTTGAAATTTTGTATTTAGGGGGTTTCGGGTGCGATATATCGATCTAGCTAGGTTTTATTTTCAGGTTTTACTTATTAATTGTGTTTTTATTGAATATAAACTTATATCATTATAATACGAAGTTAGAATAGCTCAGTTAGGTAATCGTACGCCTAAAACGCAGGAAACCTGGTTTCAAATCTCAGTCGGATCATTTTTTTTTAGAAACTTTTTCTGACATTTCCACAGCAAATATAATTCCAAAAAAACCTGATGTACCTACAAAAAAACACCGAGCCAAGCTCAAATCCAGGTAGTCATTATGTAATAGACTAAATAAAACACACGGAGAGGATTGACTTTGTATATAGTAGATACCTACTTATTATATTGTTTTTTAAGCATTTTTTTTTATTATTTTTTTCATTATTTTTTTATATTCTTTTTTTATATTTGAAATTTTGTTTATTTTTTGGTTAGTTACAATAAATATTTCTATTTTCTACATATTACCTATTGCAACGCTAACGAATTACGTAGATAGACAAAAGTATCTTTATCAATCTGGACGCTGATAAGTAAAGCATATAAAGTTATGTTACTTTTACTAGTAGGGCAGTCTACTCTTTAAATTGGAACACGACTATGATGGGGACATTTAAAGTTAGATAGATAATATGATTCTTAATACCAGTCTATCCCATCATATTTTTTTTCAAAGTTCAGAAAATCCACTAGATTGTTCCACTAACGTGCGATAGGATCATCACATACCTACACTACTAGTAAAGTATGTAAGTTAAGATCTAAGTTGAAATGTACCTGAACCAGTAATTCTTACATTTAATGCAAGGAAAATGTTACGTCTTATCTGACTGCGCCAGTGACATGTCGTACAACGTGCGTCGCTTCGGCATTGTTTATTAGCTACTGCCCAGTTTTTGCTAAGAGATAATATCTATTATATTCTATTCTACCTGATTCAACTGATCTCTATATATTATTATAAAAAGCAAAGGTACACATTTTATAACATAGGCTTCCACTCAGGAAACATTTTTCAAAATACAATAATCGATGGGATAATCTAGCGGAAAAAAATCGTGTAGGTATATTGTTTTAAATTTATAATGTTTAATGCATATTTTTGTTTACCAAGATGACATGGATGATAATATTAACTAGATTTATGATGATATTTGTGAAATATTGTATATACATTTTCACCCGTGTTGGTCCGGATTTCCGTTGTAGAATAGGCTATCTGCCTTCCACCCAGGCAGCTCGTAAGAGGCGAGTACAGGGTCTATTGTCACCTACACCGTGACATTGACTAGGTGGTAGAGTCTTGCAACCCGGATTGGTGCCACCGCCTTTCCTATTCCTGTCACAATAGCGTCAGTGCTCGCCATTGTCGTATTCTAGTTTAGAGGGTAGGGTAGCCGGTAAATTTACTCACGCAAGAGCTTTATCATCCTAACCTCAGGTTGGCAACGCAGCATTCCTACCTCTGGTGTTTATAAGCGACGTGCATTTCTTACCATCAGAATATCCGTGTGTTTGTTTGCTTTCTAATATCATAAAAAATTGAAGTGTTTAATCATGGGGTATTAAAAGTGTAATGGTTCTAAAGATACTTTAAGTAGCTATCTAGACTAAAATTACATAAAATGTGCAAGTAATTTTTTTAAATAACTAGTTGTGCCCGAGACTTAATTATTTTATTTTATACATTTTTTTCTAAAATTTAAATACTCTAAGCTATTCATTATTACACCTACTGCCAAGTCTGCTAATCAAAGTCCCGCCAAAATCAGTCCAGCTATTTCAAAGATACAAACAGATACTCAGACAAAAATTCTATAAAATTTAACTTCTAATAACACATAACAAACATAATGCATTTAGTAAAAAGCGGTTAAATTTAATATTACATAGATACACTCCAATTTTATTTATTTGTATTGTAGTAATGTATTGATATATTTTTTTAAATGGTTTATCTTTCTATGATCGGGTAGTTTATTGTAAAAACAACATTGGCGTAAGGAAGAATATCTTGTTTTATGAAGACGAGACGAACGCGAAACAATATTGTTTATACATCTTTTATTTATAGAGTGTATAATGTGTATCATAATTTTGCTTCAAATAATATATGTTTATGTTACAGTTTTCGTGAGAAAAATATTTTTTGGTTTTCCCCGAGGGAAACGCTGAGTTATAAATTGCTTATATGACTCTTTTTTGCTATATTAGAATAGGATTGATAATATTTTATTTCACATAGACCATTTAAGCTTGTCTCTGTGTCTTGTGACGAATCTATATAATATTAAAATTCTCTGAGGCTAACTGTTGTATGATTTATAGAAATTTACACTGAAGAGATCTGGTGAAATAAACTTTGGTGATGCGAAATGAATGAAAGATGAAAGATTAACAAAACAGATATACAATGCGAACTCCGATGGCTGTAGGTATCAGGGAAGACCTCGGTTGACATTAATTCACGACCAAGGTCGAGTATTATCCGAGGGTGGTGTCAAAAATCTCCAAAAGGCGTGTATACAAGAGAGCGATGAATGTGGAGAAAGCTAGGCTGATACGTAGGGATCGTGACTTTTGGAACTTGATACTCTCTGCCTGCTACTTAAGGGACCTGGCGTGAAGATATATATCAAGCAGATTTCCTGATGGTAAGAAATTCACGTCACCTAAATAGACCCTCCGGACCGGAACACGACAATGTCATTATGGCGGCAGGAATAGGTAAGGCGGTGGTACCAATCCGGGCGAGTCGTTGCAAGACTCTACCACCTAGTCAATGTCACGGTGTTGGTGTCAATAGACCCTGTGCTCGCCTCTTACGAGTTGCCTGGGTGGAAGGCAGTTGGCTTATTCTAAAACGGAGCCCAGACCAACACGGGATAAAACACTGCAACAATAACACTGTCATCATGGAGACAGTTTGCTGCACAGCATTTTGAATCGATGATTATGGCTTTTTTATACATGCCACTAAAGTGTGTCATCTCTGGCATTTAAGGATTTAGTTGTAAGTTTTTGGTTTTAGTCATAACGCTCCATTACAGATGACTCCTTTTTAACCGACTTCAAAACAGAGGAAGTTCTCAATTCGATCATCTGCGATATTTTGTATGATCGGGAAGTTTATTGTGAACTTTGGCCTATGAAAGAACAACCTATTCACTCGTGAGTCCACGTGTCGTAGATATTAGAACACTCACGCTTAGCCAAAGTACTAGGGCCCATGATGTGATAGGTGGCAAGCCTATCGCCACTTCGGGCACATTCCAATCCCGGGCCATGTAATGCTGACTCAGAAAAATCTGAAAAATATTTTAAGAAAAGTATCCCGACCTGGGATTTGAACCCTGGACTTACGTGGCTGACGGTCTTAACAGGTGACAGCCGTACCGTTACATCACTGAGTATAATATAGAATCACGTAATTTTTTCTATAAGTAACTAATATTGGAATGTTGGACAACCTACTTCATGTAGCCAACTTACAGGTGGTAAAGTTATCTTCCAATCTGACAGCAGTTTTTATTACTAACAGCATGGATTTTGTGGCAACATCAAGTTTAATATGTTTACTAATTATAGTTGGGAACTAATTAAATGTAACTAAGACGGGTGGTCTGTCTGTGCGCAGGATGTTAATACAACGTGTTAATTGAGCTGGAGCGTCTTTCGGAAATAGTTTTGATTTTATCTCAACTTCACACTATTATGGGAAAGGGGAAAGTTTTTTTATATAATAGAATGGCGTTTGGAGAAGAAGTTCCGTTGTAGAATAGACTAACTGCCTTCCACCCAGGCAGCTCGTAAGAGGCGAACACAGGCTCTATCGTCACCAACACCATGACATTGACTAGGTGGTAGAGTCTTGAAACTACTCGCCCAAATTGGTACCACCACCTCACCTATTCCTGCCACAATAGCGGCAGTGCTCGCCATTGTCATGTTCTGGTTTGGAGGGTAGGGTAGCAGGTAAACTTACTCCCGCAAGAGGCTCATCATCCCAGTCTCAGATTGGCAACGCACCATTTCCACCTTTGGTGTCGATTGGCGACGTGTATTTCTTACCATCAGGAAATCCGTCTGCTTGTTTGCCTTCCATTATCATAAAAAAAGCAGTCTCTTAATCATAAACCTGAACTATTTGGAGATTACACTCTTGACGAAAGCCCGTCACCAAATTAAACTATTGCTAACTCACTCTAGATTGGTCGACCTCTCTTTCTGCGAGTTATGTGTGGTTGCCTTAAAGTCACTGTTATTAGAGTAAGGTAACCGGCCCTATGAGGATGAGATAGATGTTCAATATTGGCGACCAATCTTCGTTAGGAGTGTAATATCCAGATTGTACTTTTAGATTCTTGTATATTTAATGCTAACGTGACAGTCACCAGTAAAACATCTTTGTTTTAGTTTTTGGAATGAAAGTGCGCAATCGGAACAAATGAAACATTCAACTACATTCATACATACATATTCTTCATAATAGAGAGAATTTATTAAAGATATATAAAAAGATAAATTAATCAAAGATATTTAATGTTAATTTTTTTTAAAAACGCTTATAACCCTTATTAAAAGCTAAGATAACGTCATATGTATGATGTATGTATAAACAATTAATTAAAGTAGATTTACTTAAAAATGCTACATTTCAAGTTTAATTATTTCGCACCGAGATGTCAACTTATTTCGTAAAATCAGGCTTAAATTATTCAGAATATTCAAACGTCGGTACAGTCGACAGTCAGTCATGTCAGGGTCTTATGTAAAGCGATAGCATCCTAACCTAAGCTCATCGAGTGAGATTTGGTGACATCGAAACGCCATATACTAATTCTTGCCCTGCGTGGAAGACTTTACGGGTTTGATGAACAAATCAACAGACGGACAACTCTTTAATATTAAAATTCTGCTCCGCTATCGATTTTTAGTCAACTAGTTATATTTATTTTTTTGTGAAAAAAATATTTTTCAATAGTTTTTTTTACATATATGTATTAATATAAAAATATCTTGTTACAATCATTTTGTTAACAAATTCAGTGTTATTATTGTATATACTAATTAATTTTATAGAAGCCTTATTAGGGTATTTTTTAAATTTAATATGACTTTTAAGAATAACGAAGGAGCTCTCCTCCTTAGAACGGAAAGGAGACTAACCGATTTTAAACAATATTTTTGTATTTTGCATAATTCAATATTATTTTTGTAATATGAAGACGACATAAACTTTCAGTTTTTGCAGTTTTTCTGTAAAGAATTAGTTCTAAAAATGCAATCATTTTAAGTAAAAAATAAAAATATTATAACTGAATATTATACGACAAAACTTTAATGTCCTGATCTTCTCAACTCAATATATTCACTTTCTCAGTCGAGAAGCGATTTCAAGCCAGTTGAAATCAAATATAAATTGACATCATTGAGCATAAACGCTAACCACTCGATAAAGGAGGCGAAGTTATACAAATATATGTTGTCATCATTAAGCCAAGGAACCCTAAAACGTAACCTATCAATATGAATAGCACATTAGTCAAACCAGACTCAATGGTAGTAGCTATTAGGAACTATCGGCAAATTTATTAACAGATTGGAGATATCATAGAACTCCATTCAAAGCGCGAGTGCTACAAAACCTTATCAGTTTCTCGCGACGTTTAGATTAGATACTAAAATGTACCGCTCTGGATACGTCCTCTTTAATGAGACACTACGTTGAATAAAGCTCTCTTAAGAGGACTGTGTAGCACAGGCGCTTTGGTGAGAAGAGAATTTCAGTTAACATGTTTCTATCGCATGCGACAACAACCACTAAGTAACCAAGTCACACGTTATTAGTTGCTCATGAAGTTAAGGTCAGATACTAAAATGCAGAGCACTAGATACGTCCTATTTAATGAGAAACTACGTAGAATGCCCCATTGAATAAGTTGTCCTCTCCTAAAAGGAATGTGTAGTACATGAATTTTGTTGGCAAGAGGAGACATGATATCATATTGCTATCACCGATATGCCTGCTGATTTCTGATTATATCAATAATAAATTTAAATTAAATACTAATAATATGTTAATAATACGAGTATATTTTAAATAATTTTAAATAACTCTAAGACTCTATAATATATAAAAAATAAATGCCTTTTATTTATTAATTTACGAAAGCATACTGTAATCGCAAACAATGTTTTCTATTAATGCATTGCTTTCAAGACTAGTACCTAATTTAGTTGACTGATATTAAAATGTTATTTTATGTATATAAAGAAAGAATAAAATGCCATCTTTTGCTATGAACATGAAAACGTAGTAATCTGCACGTCTTCTTTGATAACGTGGTACGCTGGATAAAGCTCTGTTAAGAGGATTGTCTGGGAAATACATGAGATTCGCCGAATGCATCGGTAAATTATTCGACAAATACAGTTGGGTAGATAATATTTAATACACATGAAGACACCCCATGAACACAAATTTTGTCAAGGATTTGTCTCATTTTTGTGTGATTTTTTAACCCTAAACTAAAAGTGTTATATATTTAACGTGTGAGTGTTTGTGGCATTATAGTTTCCAAACGAATGGACTGATTATGATACTGTTTATTAAGCTACAATTAATGCTACAAATAAAAAAACCTGACCAAACATTTAAGACCATCAGTTCCTTTGTTAGCTGAGGAAGGGATACTTTTGATACTTGCTTTATTTGAGATCTAATAGTTTACTCGTGTGCGATAGTATAGATTATGTAGCTTTGGAATTATTATTCGACGAACGAATTTATTTTTAATAATATGTAAAGGGGTAGGATTAGTATTTATTTTTATTATTAACACAATTATGTGATTTTTAATTATTAGTTGAATTTTGAAGTATTTTTTATGTGTAAATTTTTGTGATGAAGATTTGTTGCACATTTTAATGTATGTTTTTATTAATAGCTATATATTGTAAAATTGATCCACCATAACGAATATTGACAATAATTATGCCTGTAATGGCAGAGGGGAAAAATTATGATTCAGTTAATAAATAAATAAAAATAATTAATATTCTCTGCCCAAAACAACTATACTATCCTCTTAAATGATGGGACTTAGAGCGAAACACGATAAATATGATCAAACAAAACGTGCAATGGAGGAAGCAGTGTGCATAGATAAACGGCCTTGTGCACTCATAAACATACAGAACCCGGAACAGTTCCCAAGACACGAAATTGACTTGAACGTTAGCGTGCTTATACAACGTTAGCTTGATAATTGGCATGCCGTAGTTCTGTTGATGTATTAATAATAGATGTGGCATTACGTCAAATTATCTGTACCGTTGCAGTTGTATTAAATATTATTTAAGCCTCACATTAGTCGGTGCTGAACTATAAATTTACAGTTTAATGTAATAATTTATTTTGATATGTATGTATTATGTGATTTTTATATTTTTATATTGTATGTTCTTATTTTATCCTTACTGAATATAAAATTAAGTGTTTAATATTGTAAAATAATACAAAATAATTCAAAGA
>DVZL01000675.1:0-21556 GCA_018236625.1 Lasaia peninsularis
CCTATCTAGATCGATTTATCGCCCCCGAAACCCCCTACATACAAAATTTCAAGAATTGCTCTTTTAAAGGTATTAGATAGATAGATAGCAATATAACGTATTCGGACAGGTTTTTGTTGAAAATGTAATATCAAAATTTATTTATTTATTTATTTAATCTTTTTTGTACATAATATACAAATATGTTATACAAAAGGCGAGCTTAATGCGTATAGCATTTTCTACCAGCCAACCTTTGGACCAACAGAAAAACGAATACGAATAATTTTATTACCATTTTACAACATTACCTATACTTAAAAAAGAAACAATAAAATTAGAAACAAAATAAAAAATAGTAAAAAAGGATACCATAACTAAAAAAACACTAATAATATATCTAATTACATGTATATGTAAAATAAACAAAAAGAAATAAAAATAGAAATGAGGGTTTAGTTTGCTAAGTTAGCCCCGTAAGAAATAATTGCCGGACACGTCTTTTAAAAGAGAACTTTGAATGCAATTGCTTAAAGTGGGAAGGAATATTCTCCCCTTGTTAATCCAAGTTCATTGCCCGGGCAAGGATCCACATTTTTGCCAATTCTTGCTGCCACAATGACATCGTTGTCTTCTGGTCTGGAAGGTAAGGCAGTCGGTAAATATCAGACCTTATACGCTGGCTACAGGGAAGCGGCGCTCTTACAACATCTATGGTGTCTATATGCAGCGGTTGTCTCTTACCATCAGAAACCCCGTAACCTTGTTCGTTGCCTTATAAATATATTATATGTATACAAACTATAGATAAAATATTTAAACAAAACACTGTCTCCATGTAAACGCCCCATAATGATTTACCAAAAGCCGACACACGCATTATTTATCTATCCCTGTCTTGTTTGGGGATATTAAAATACGTCGTGAACAATGACCGTTTATTGTTGAGAGAAAAAAGTAGAAAGTTTTTCAACAATGAGGAGACAAGGATGTATTATTATCATATTACAACTAACGTACCCCCGCAGCTTCGCCTGAACAACTTTAGATTTTAGGTTTCCGTACTTGACTGTCCATCTGTCTGTCACCAGACTGTAAATCATGAACCGTAATATCTAGGTAGTTAAATTTTTTCCAGATTAATTAAACCTATTAAAATCAGTTCTTATCATTGTTCTAGCTAGTAGGGTAAAACCATTAGAAATAGGCAATTGTATCTATTGCAATAAAAACCTAACTCCTATCAATGCTATGGTAAAAAAACACCCCTCATCTCGCAGTCGGGCATAAACGCTATTTGACCTTATTTTAAGATTAAGGCATCTTGGTCACGCGTCCATAAACATCCCTTTGATAGCCTTCAAACAACCTGGACACCAAAGTTAATTCCAGTATTGGAGTATTTGAGGGCTCTCACCACTCGAGGGGGCCAGTTTGTTCCTAAAAATACTTTATGATTTTTCCATACACAGATCAAAAGGAGGTTTTGTATGGGAAAAACACTTGACTTGAAAATACCACTTGCATTTGCCTTTGATTCATCTAAATGGCTCTTGGATCGAATGTTTATTGAGTAACGTCGGTGTATGGAAAACTAAACGCTGTAGGACGAAAATAACCGATGTAAGTTTATTTTTTTGGAAATGTACTAATACTTCCGCGCGCTAAACTAGTTTTCTTCGCATTGTAAAAAAATACCTGGACGACCGATCTTCACTCGGTAGTTATTTTTTGCCAAAACTACCATCTGACGGTAAATCTACGAAATCCATCTTATACCAAGTGCAACCGACAGAGTTTTTTTTTATATAATATTGGAAGGCAAACAAGCAGACGGATTTCCTTATGGTAAGAAATATACGTCACCAAAGGTGGAAATGGTGCGTTGCCAACCTGAGGCTGAGATGGCAAACCTCTTGCGTTGTGCCTCCACCCCAGTATCCAGGTTCGAACCCGCGCCATGTAATTTTCCCAAACAAGTAATTGAAGTTGTAGGGCGAAATGGTAAACCTCTTACGTGAGTAAGTTTACCGGCTAACCTACCCTCCAAACTAGAACACGACAATGGCGAGCACTGGCGCTGTTGTGGCAGGAATAGGTAAGGCGGTTGTACCAATCCGAACAATTTACAAATTCATAACTCTTAGACCTATCTAGATCAAGTTTTTAACTGAGTTTTCTTTGACGTAAGACCTATGTAGACCAATTTTTTACCCCCTAAATTTTTTGCGAAATCGTTATCGGCCACAGGACAGCGACGCACCTACTAAATGGTGTATATAGGCAACAGCAATCTCAAAACATCAGGAGAATCATCGCTGTGTTGTCTTATAAAAAACATCTTGGGTAAATACAGTCAATCCGTTGTACCACAAAGTAAGCATTAACCCCAAATTAAAAGTTTTACCCCAAATTATTAAAAATAGTGCCTGTCCAAAAGTAATTACTACAACGGATGTACACTTTAAGGACATTAGATCGAATTATAATTAAATTACAGAGAGGGGACCTCGGTGACCTCACATATGTTAAAAATTATACTAAGCGTATGTTAGACCGTACCATCACTACATATTATAAAGTCACTTTCTCTGTCTGTCCCTATGTATGCTTAAATCTTCGAAACTACGCAACGGATTTTGATACGGTTTTCTTTTAGAGATAAAGTGATTCAAGAGGAAGGTTTTTATGCATATAACATTTATAGTAAACCCGTGCGAAGAAGGGCGGGTCGCTAGTTATCTAAGATACACTTTAATCATAATAAAATTTCCATTCATTCGTGATTTGACACAATATTATTACAAAAACATATTTTTTGTTATATATTAGATACTAACTGTGTCCGCGACTTAGTCTGCGCTAAAATTTTATTATTTTAATTTATACATATAAATGTTTAATAAAAAATAGCGTAAGCCATTCCTTATTATACTAACTATCTGCCAGTGTAAGTCCCGACAAAATCGGTCCAGCCGTTTCAGAGATTAGCGTGTACAAACAGATAGTCTATGTGTTAAAATTGTAAAGTAATACTATTTTTGTATATGTATACCTTGTAAACATACATAGGTATATGCTTTTAGTTAAAAGTTAGTGGTTATTTTATTAATATTACATACAGACACTCCAATTTTATTTATTTGTATAGATTAGTACCTTTCTTTTTTGTCAGCGCAATAAGTTTTCGTCTGCTGAAATAATTGCCATCTGACGGTAAGTCTACGAAACCGCATTTAGTACTTACTATTTTACACCAAGTGCTACCAACAGAGTTGTAGAGATGTCGTGATTTTCGCAATTTCATAAGATCTAGATCAATTTAACCTCCAAAATCCCTATGTACCAAATTTCAGCGATTCTATTAGTATCGTTGTATAACACATATAACACAAGCATTTAATTTGCTTACTTTGGGGTTAGATCACTTTGTGTAATTTGACCACCAATATTTATTTATTTACTAGGTACTCAGCATTACAAAAGTTACACTTATACATGTTAAAGTTATTATTGTTATCATACAAACAATATTCTTTTTACAAGAATAAATTTAATAAACACCCAGACCTGGAAATACAAACATCTGTGTTCATGACACAAATGCCTGTCCCCATCGGGAATCGAACCCGAGTTAGGCGTGTAACGCTGTAAAACAGCAAAACAACCAAAGTAAATTTAATTATTATTTCTTTTTTGTCTTAGTTTTTACACAGAGCGACTGCCATCTGACCTCTGCAACCCAATACTACTAGGTTGAATTAAAATAAACGAATCTCGGTTTCTTAACGATGTTTTTCCTCATTGTAAGATATGTCAGAAAATATACCTATATAAATTAGAAAAACTCATTAGTACGTAGCGGGGTTTGAATCTGAACTACCTGATTATTACCAATTACGATAGAACGAACTAAAAGAACCCGGCGAAGTGTGATATATATACAAATAAAAAAAATGGAGTGTCTGTACGTAATATTAAAATAACCGCTTTTTACTAAATGCAAACGTATGTTTACAAGGGAGATACATATTATACCAAAACAGAATTTTTTAGATTTTATTCTGACTGTTTGTCTCTTTTACCCACTAATCTCTTAAATGGCTAGACTGATTTTGATGGGACTTTCACTGGCAGACAGCTAATGTAATATTTTAAGATTAATCACGGTTCATAATATACAGACATACAAATTGACAGCGGAGTCTAAGTAATACGGTTCCGTTATTACCCTTTGAATACAGAACCCTAAAAACGTGAACATTATTGCTGTAGTTGTAAAGGTTTCTGATTTGTTTTGCTAATTCTTGTTTCTGACCTTGCCACGTTTCACTGGATGTGGGTTTCGTAATTATGGTAATTGTCGTCTAATCACCTAATTGAGGGTAGTATTAACCGCCTAAAGGCTGAGGTATGTTTGTCATTACGAGATACCTATTAAACAAAAAAATGTCAAATGTTCCGCCTAAAGGTACATTATTACATTTGTCATAAGACAAAGATTTAACAAAAAAAAAGGTATTTTGAGAATTAAAATGAATCATTTTTAGGGTTCCGTCACCGAGGGTAAACACGGAACCCTTTTACTGACCGCTGTCCGTCAGTCTGTCACCAGGCTGTATCTCATGAACTGTGATATTTAGTTATTTTTTTACAGACGATGTGTTTCTGTTGCCGCCATAACAAGAAATACTAAAAACAGACTAAAATAAATATTTAAAGAATTCTTCCATTCTAAAAATATGTTTTTTTTGGACTTCGTTACATATAATGGGTAAGGAACCCTTCGTGTGCTAATCAGACTCGCACATGGCTGTTTTTTTTGGATTCATATAATTTGTAGATTTTTTTTGTGTTTTGAGGGTTCCGTACAGGGAGAACGGGATCCTATTACTAAAAAAAGGACTCTGTTGTCCGTTCCACTGTGAATTGTGTTTTAACAGATACGTACGGAATCCTTCGTGCGCGAATCCGACTCGCATTTCGCCGGTTTTTTTGTATGTTACGTTGAATTACTTGTAATTCGACCGTATGCTTTTTATTACGGAATACCTCCGCCAATTATTAACAGATTTTGATGATTCATTTTTAGTGCCAATTTGACGTTTCGTAGAATTAGATCAAAAACCGAAGTGAGGTTTTTTATACGATTACACAGCAAACAAGCACACGGTTTACTTGATGGTAAGAGACAACTGCAGCCTATAGAGTATAGACACCGTAGATGTTATCGGTTGACCTAATGTGCAAGTACCCTACCCTCCGAACCGGAATATGACCATGTCATTATGATGGTAGAAGTAGGCAAAACCATGCATGCCTTCCCAGGCAAGTTTCTGCTAAACTACCAACATTGGTCATGATGGTTGTGACCCAGTTAACCTATGCTCGCTTTTTACGAGCTGCCTGGTAGGCATGTGGCCTATTCTACCGGACTCTACTTAGATATAACTCAAGTCGATTTAGATGCCGCTTATTTTGGCGGTCATAGTGTAAAACCGTATGATTTACTCACTCATTTCGCAATAACTTGTATTTAATTTGTGTTAGCTACACGCGGTCAAAGCCGTGAGCAAACGGTTAGTATTTTAGAATTTTCATCGGTGTCGCTTTTTTTATAATATTGAAAGGCAAACAAGCAGACTGATTTCCTGATGGTAAGAAATACACGTCGCCTATAGACACACAAAGGTGGAAATGGTGCGTTGCCAACTTGAGGCTGGGATGTTAAGCCTCTTGCGTGAGTAAGTTCACCAGCTACCCTACCCTCCAAACCAGAACACGACAATGGCGATCACTGACGCTATTGTGGCAGGAATAGGTAAGGCGGTGGTACCAATCCGGGCGAGTAAAACTTTTTCGTTTCTGGAAAAGTTTCCGGTAAGTTCCGGGTTTGGTGAAACTTCCACACATTAATATTTTAAATGAAAAAACACATGTACTTTTTCGTATATTACATATCATTGAAAATCATCATGGCTAAAATTTTTAATTACTCAAACATAGTTTTAACTAAAGACTGGTCAGTTAACTGGGGACTTCTAAATGTTTGCGTCAGAATTACGTACGTCATTCATTGACCATGTTTCTAGTTTTAGGGCTAGTTATCGCAGGATTGTACCATATAGTTGCAGTCGTAATGACAATGACTAATAAACGGCCTTTCGGTTCGGTAAATATTTGTACTCTTTAGCGATAAGACTGTCTTTGGGTAAAACTGTTTATTACGTCCCCAAGAGTGTTAACTTATAATTATAGATAAATCTGATTGAACATGAAAATAAGTTCATCCATACATCTCATCATCATCATAAGTTCATACATGTAAATAAAATTGGTGTATCTGTATGTAATAACAAAATAACTGCTTTTTACTAAATTATTTTGTATGTTTACAATGTACATTGTAAATAATATACCAAAACTATATTTTTTAAAATTTATGTCTGTCTGTCCGCTTATCTCTAAAACGGCTGGACCGATTTTGACTGAATTTTCACTGGCAGACAGCTGGTATAATAAGGAATAGTTTTGGCTACTTTTATTTAAGAAATTTAAAAATTATTTCTTTTTTATTTAAACTAAAACTAAAAATTATAATAAGAAATAATCTTAATTTAAATAGAGGTGGTACGGTGCTCAAATTTTCAAACGTACACACATACACAGTACGCGATGATTTACACATAAAATGGTCAAGTGCAAGTCGGACTTGCGAGCGAAGGATTCCGTCCAATTATCTATGACAACTGCAAATTAATTACATTTGTTGTATGGAAGTAGCTTTTTGATATTTATTTATTCTGCTTTCAGTATTTATTTATTTAACCTTTTTGTATATCACATACAAATATGTTATACAAAAGGCGAGCGTAATGCGTATAGCATTCTCTACCAGCCAACCTTCGGCCATGATGAAAAAAATATGCATAAAAAAGAATGAATAAAATTGTTGTTATAGCAGCAATAGAAATCCATTAACTGAGAAAATTTCAAATTTTTAGCTTTCGTGGTTCACGAGGGACAGTTTGGTGATAGACGGATGGACAGCGGCGGCTTAGTAATAGCGTTCTGTTTTTCCCCACTAAGTACAAAACCCTAAAACGTGTTTGTGTGGGGCTATAATTAAACATCTAAGACAATAATAGGTTTTCTGCAGATCATTGTGAATAAAAAAGTAGAGTAGGTATCAAACGAACCGAAGTTATAGGCATCGGTGCGCCAGTCACTGACACAGCGCGCTACGTGGAGCCTGAAAAATACATAACGTATTGTGTAATCGGAATAAGTGAACGTGTGATTTGAAATTTCAAATTTTGAACATTGAAAAAAACAACTTTCAAATTACGAACATTGAATCTTACAAATTTCAAATTTCGAACATTGAAAAATACAGTTTATTGTGAATCTTAGTGTATTGTTTAAAATTGAAAATGGATAATAAAACTCGAGAAGATCCATGGGGATTTTTGTACAAGAAGCTGCAAGAGAAGGAAATTATAAGCCGGCGGAGAATGTACGTTTTATATTTTTAATTACGCCCATTATTACAGGGGTAGGCGGAGATGTGACTGGTAAATTGGTGCCTTGATTAGTCAACAATAGATGGACGAAGTATTGGTTATTGAAGAAGGTTATAAATATTAGTATTGAGATATAAATGGACAATCATTTTGTTACGAACATTTTGTAATTTAGGCTTTATTTTAGAAGAGAAATTGAACTCTGTTCAAAGACATTACAACATAGAAAATAAAGAAATAGATAATTTTTCGCTTAATATTGATCTTAAGTTTAAAAAAATAAAAATGTAATATAATACTTATTTTAATTTAAAACGCTTTTAAACGGGAGCAAAGTGCACTTTTCAATAATAAATAACTTTTAATTATAGAATTTCACCAAATGCCGACTATGGGGAAAAATAAAACAAAAATAAAATTTTATTATATTATTCGTAAAATCTAACGATTTTAAGTTATTCAACCGATTTTAAATATTCAAACCATAACATCGCTATTTTATACATAAATTAATATTAATTAATCTCGTCAAAAACTTTTAATCAATTTATTTAATGCATAAAGCATTAATGCATACAACAAAATAATATTAACAATAGAAATACACAAAAGTTGGTCAATATCCCTAAGAATAGAGATTCTTCTGAGACAGTCTAAAAATCAAACTTTTAAGACCAAAACGGTTAGTGAATAACCTTTTTTTAATGTAAAAATAATAAATAAATTGTCCAAAGACCAAGTGAAATAGTCATAAGACAGTCCTTAAAGACCAAGTCGGTAAATTAAAATATGGTTAACATTTTTAAAAAGAGAAGATAGTTGCCGCTGTCTCTATTTTAAAGTTAAAGTCTTATTTATATAATCATTTTTGATCTATACTTCATCTCTCTTGTATTACAAAGAGGAAAGAGTTGATTGTTTACATTGAATATGCTCCGAAACTACTGGACCGATTAGAATTAGAAATAATCTTTTTTTAGAATCATAAACTATTTTTGATGAACATAATATTATGTAATAATAAATAAATAAATATATTTACGCTCGTATGCCGAAGAAGTAAACAGAGGTATATACTTATGCCCCCACGATTAGCCAACCATATTATGTTCCATTATGTAACTCATGGCAAATCCATTGCCATTATGGGCACAAATGAACATTATGTTCTTTAGATAAACTGGAATAATATTATATATAGAATGAGAATCGAATCCGGGATCTACTGCATCAATAGAAACTTGTAATTATTACAAGAAATACCTAGATGTTTTGTGCTTCTTGGAATTTTGAAGTTATTTTCGTTTCCTTAAAATTTGTAACATGAAGTTCTACGCAATGCAGTGGCTGTCGTCTTATACCCAGACTGAAGTACTTAATGTTCATGAGTAAATTGCAAATATCCTGTGTCAAAGACCGCCTCGTTGGTTGATAGGTTAGGTAACACGTCGTACGTCTTAAATCCATGAAGCTCAGGTTTGATTTCCAACAGGGGTAGTCAAACATGTTTATTGTTTTTTGTTTTTTTTTTCAAAATATACTTTAATCGCTACACATTATAAAACAAATTCACTTTCTCTGTTTGTCCTTAAGTATGCTTAAATCATTAAAACCAGGCAACGGATTTTGATGCGGTTTTTTTAATAGATGGAGTGATTCGAGAGGAAGGTTTTTATGTATATAACATGTATAGTATAAATACCCATGCGAAGCCGGAGCGGGTCGCTGGTGTGTTATAAAAAATACAAGATTTTTGGAATTCTTGAACGTTTAATATGAACTTTACTTTTGGCGTACTTGGTACAACTCCATCTAGGGAGTTTTGATAAAGTTATTCATATAGCTAATTTTCTTCACGTATTATATATGTACTTACAAAAGTAATATTTCCTTCTGTTATACTACTGGAGGCTTGCCTAATTGGCTTTTTTCTACATTTTTTTAAAGTTACAGGAGAGTTTCTCGAGTAAAGAGTTGGTTGAATTTAAGTATTTCTGAATATTACAGCTCTGTTTTCCAAAAAATCCTTATTATTCCCAGAAATATAAACTTTAATTTGACCATATTTTGAAGCTTTTCGTTCTAAGTAAAAATGCCAAAAAGTTTTGAAGTACCCAGTTCGTCAGATCGGATAGTTTATGTTAAAAAAACTGTATCATAAATGATTCATTATTATACATGTTTTAGTAATGACGTGATCTATGTGCTGTTCCACTTTTGTTTGTTTGGGACTTGCACATGTTTACATTTTGTCGCCAGAAGATTAACGTTGTCTTGGGTAATAACGCTAAGTAAGTGTTTTTGTCGTGTACTCATTTTTAGTAATATTATAATCACTTATTTTATATAGTAATACTAGCTTAGATACCACAGAAACATTTATATAAAATTTCAACCTAATCCATTTAGCCTTTTAGAAGTTATGTGAAATAGATAGTTCTTTCTCCCCGTTCTTCCATTACCCATTTTCGCGTAGGAATGAAGCATTTTCCAGCGGTAAAAAGTAATCTATGTTCCTTAGGGATAATGTCGGGTTTTAATAGTAAAAGAATTTTTTAAATCGGTCATGTAGTTTCGGAAACTATTCAAAACAAACAATCAAATCTTTCCTTTTTATAATATTAAAAAAGTATAGATTATATTGACTTATATTATTATTCCGACTTCAGGTAGTCCAAGTTCAAACCCCGCCATGTACCAATGAGTTTTTCTAACTTATGTAGGTACATTTTCTGAGAATTTTTACGGTGAAGGACAACATCGTAAGGAAACCTTAATTGAATTCGACCGAATCTAGGTTTGGACCTAGTTTCCCTTTCGAGTTGCAGAAGTCAGATGACAGTCGCTTTGCGTAAAAATTGGTGTCCTAGTACAATCCCCTAGGACAACATTTCTTAAATGTTTTTCAGATTATTCTGAGTAAGCATGACATTGCCAGGATTGGAATATCCCCGAAGGCCCTGATGTGATAGGCTTGCCACCTATCACATCAGGGCCCTAGTGCCTTGGCTAATTGTGGATGTTCTGGTATATCTACTAGACTAACGAGTCGTAGATATACCAGCACACCTCTGCCCACCCCTTTGGGGATAATAGGCGTGAAGGTACTGCTACTACCACACTCACTGTTGTAAAAGTAACTATGTTAAGAAATATATGTGATACTAGTTAATTTTTTACTTATAAATATATGTCAAACATACTCAAAGTATAATTCTTGTGTTCTTATTTACTATGTAATAATATATGACATATTTTATAATTAGGCGTGAAGGTACTTTTATTTCATGTCAAAAAAACGCACTAATTTTAATGAAAATGAACAAAGATATAGATTAGACATTGGAGAAGGATGTGAGCTATATTTGTCCTGATATCTACCCGGAAATCCGCGGGAAACTGGGTGAAACTAATCTGCGTGACACAGATACACTTACATATCATAGCAGAAACACTATTTCCTTCTCATTTAATATATATTTTTGGGGTTCCGTACCCAGAGGATAAAAAACGGAACCCTATTACTAAGTCTCTACTGTACGTCTGTCTCTCTGTCTATCTGTCACCAGGCTGTATCTTGTGAATCGCGAAGCTAGACAGTTGAAATTTTCATAGATGATGTAGATATTACTGATGCCACTATAACAACAAAAACTAAAAACAGAATAATATATATAAATGGTGTTCATATTCAAGAAACGTGATTTTTTTGCCGTTTTTATACACGTACGGAACCCTTCGTGCGCGAGTACGACTCGCACTTAACGGTTTTTTTATAATACTTTATTATAAAATATATACTTGCAAAGAGCTAATACGAGGAGAAGGAATACTTCTGCTATGTTCTTTTGTTTTTAAACGGCTTGTGTTCCATCAGAAAAACATTATCTGTTTGTCTTCGATTCCTTAAAAATATTTCAATCACAATGACTTCATCTTCGTCCTAGTCATATTCTGTTTCTACATCATCTGTTTTATCTGAGGCTAGATATACAGGTTGGATATCTAATCTAGGGAAAGACAAGAGCGTCAATTACTACAAAGAATGACTGTCTCTGCAACTCAGAAGTGTAACCCCAAACCAGACCCTATCAGTTTTCTTCACAGTGTTTTCCTTAATCTTAAGAGGGCTTAGAAAATGTGCTCGAACTTAAATTAGAAGTACTCAATAACAAAAAAAACTTTTTGTATTATTTTTCGAGTTGCTCTCAACGAACCCTTTCATTTGATACCCATATTGTAAAAGTGCTTTAAAAACCACTATCTATTAATACTTTTCCGCCATCTTTGTTGGTCCGCCATATTGGATTTAGAATGATTTCATGTACCTTATCGTGCATTGTCATTTAAACTTAACGTTTATACAAAATTTCAGCTCAATCAGATGATCTTCGAAATTAAATTCTAAGATTCCACCGGAACATACATCCGTATTTAATATTATAAATGCGAAAGTAACTCTGTCTGTCTGTCTGTCTGTATGTTACGCTTCCACGCCTAAACCACTGAACCGATTTTGATGAAATTTTGTACTGAGATAGAGTAGACCTTGAGGAAGGACATAGGCTACTTTTTAACCGACTACATTAAAAAGAGGGTATGTTTTTATGTAATAAGTATTATATGTCAGAAAATTGTCTGCCCTTTGAAAGTTGTATCTGTTATTAAAATAAAACACGCGGGCGAAACCACGAGCGGAAAGCTAGTATATTACTATAGGTTAAAAAATTAAAGGGTTCCATATAACAAATGTCATTTCTTTGCGAACTCTTCGTAGACGAGTCCGACTCGCACTTGGCCGGTTTGACTTGACTAAAACGCAGACAAAGCTGCGCGCATAAATCAGTATGTCACAATACAAGTTTGTATTTAAAATACGCAGGGGTCGGACATCCGTGGTTCCGTTAATTGCTGGTGCGTGACCACACTTTCCGGCGTTCGGTGTGCAACTGTTTTGTCTGTGGATACATTTGAATATTATTATCTAGTACTGTACGAATATTGAGACAAGCTTGAAAGTTTGGTGTACTCTAAAGTCGATAGTCGGTTAGTCCTGAAGATGCCGGAAACTGCGGAACCAGTTTAATTAATAAAGCATTAGTTTCGAAATATTTGCAAAAAGAAACCGGTCAAGTGCGAGTCGGATGCGCGCACGTCGATTCTAAAAAAAAACACAAAACAAAAACAGCAAAAAAATCATGCTTTTTAAATGTTTATGTTATTCTGGTTTTAGTATTTGTTGCTACTTGCTATAGAGGCAATTGACTTACTATCTACTACTTACTATTGTGTGTGAAAATTTCAACTTTCTAGTTAAGACGGTTCGTGAGTTACGTTTTTTTCGAGTCAAAGCGGGAAGCCTAAGAAACTTTGTATACAAAAATCGTAAAATCGGGACATTTTTGTTTTCATTGGGGACAGCGGGACAGACAGCCTGAAAGCGACTCCCGACCAAAACGAGACGTAACGTGACCTAAGTTATTCATGAGAAGATACAGCCTGTCACAGACAGACTAACAGTCTATTAATGACAATCTATAGTAACTGTTCCTGTATATAGAAAAAAATAAAATGACATTCAGAAGACACCAGCATTAACTTTGTATTATTACTGGTTCGATTGGTACTACTTAGTACAGAGGAAAACACGGACTATTAAATATTTAATTAATCTATATGACGACATTTTTATAACCGCCATTATTTACAACAGCGATAATATGAACTCCAAGGACTTCAATATAAGTGTCATTAGTTGGGCCTAGCCCAAACTTATCGACATCCACTGCGAAACGCTTATCGATGTTTGATTTAATGATATCGTTTGCTAAAGACTTATTGCTGGTATTATATCGATGGAAATGACGTCACTCAGCTGGTACCAGGGAGACACTTTCACCGCGTTCAGCTATGACCTTTTAGAAAAGGTTACAAAATGACACGCCATTTTGGCGGCGAGCTAAAAAGTTGGAAAGCGTAGTAGAGAATTTAAAACTTAAGCAGCAGCTTAATATAGGAATTAGAAACCTTAACCTTCTTAACTAAGTCGCGAAGAGTCTAAAGGATAAAGATAGGTTACTAAAAAAAACTTATTTTTGTGATAATATTTTATGAAGTCTTATCTAAATAAATAAAATGGATCGCTGAACGTTTTGCTGAGTGCAAAACTCGAGAACGTCTGAACCGATTATTTTTTTATATTACGAGGTTGGCTCTTATAGAGATAAATTAATGCCGGAAAAAGCTTAAAACAACACTTTTCTATATTCCCATACAAAAGTTTAGTAAAAATACTCAAGTCGATTTGAA
The DNA here is from genome assembly GCA_018236625.1 of Lasaia peninsularis. NCBI lineage: Eukaryota > Metazoa > Arthropoda > Insecta > Lepidoptera > Riodinidae > Lasaia > Lasaia peninsularis. Next base: position 13,812 of record DVZL01000675.1, read on the forward strand.
CTTTAATACCATACAATAAAATTCAAGTGTTAGTGGAGGGAGGGGTTCCGGTAAAGACAAAACAATTGAGTGATGCAGTTAGTATCGTATCAATATTAATGTCAATATTTATGATACTATCGTTCAGAAATTGAAATTTAAAAGTGAAGTTTTTTTTTCATTATTATGGTTTTGAATATAAGTTTTCAGCCCTTAATAATGTCAATATGGCGGCAGGATTAAGTAAAGCGGTGGATGCCTACCCAGATGAGTTGCTGCACAGCACTCTAACCACCAGTGGTCATGTTGGTAGTGATCCAGTTAACCTATGCTCGCCTCTTACGAGCTGCCTGATTCTACAGAGAGGGCCCGGACCAATACGGGGGTACTGTGGGATTTTTACGAAATTCTGCAGTAATATAGCTGATACATAGCGTATAATTAAAAACTAGTTATTGTTTTGTAATAAAGTTTTAACACTTATGTTCGGCAAATAAATCATTTTTATTTAATTTCTGGAAAATTCTGCAGGCGAAGCCGCGAGCGGAGATCTAATATCACATAAAATAACATCTAATGCAATAAAACCAACTTTACCACAAAAGTATTAACAGAAACCATCACCTACTTTTGTATCCACCCTCCCGCGGATAAGTACTAAATAATCACAGATACGAGTTAGTTTCGTTACTCTTAATAACATTGTATCTATTACTTTCATTCTATATTACGATAAATCAAAGCAAAATCCAGTTGCAATTTCTACAAAATCGACTGAGCAGTTATCTAATCACATAACACATTGGATTACCTAACACCTAAAGACTTTTACTTTTGGAGGCATAAAAAAGATGTAAAAAAAGATTTATTACTTCAAAACTGTACTTCATAAATAAAAAAAGATATTTAAAAATATAAAAAAATATTTATTACTTTAAAATATAAATGTGTGAATGCATAAGTAAATATCACATTTGACGTCTGTTACCAAACGATATGCCACTTTGCTGGCCTTTGTTGGTTCCGTACTGTAGAGAAATGACATTTTGACCAGCTTTCAACTGCTCTTCACTGAAGTCCCTCACATTTTTCTCAGACTCCTTAGGACCGAATGCAGGTAGACCATAATTGCCAGCCTTCCTACCAAGTGACTGCAAGCAAATCACGACAGAGTAAAGGTTTTGCTTCTCCCAAAGGTCAATGGTCTGGAATGTTTCCTGCGGAGGCACACCCAACTTTACAACTACTTCAAGAAACGCGTTTATATTTTCCATGCACTTGAATGCCATTGTGGACTGATTGACCTTCTTGACAGCACCTTCCTGGAATGCGTTCACCAGTTTGCAAAGCAGGGTTCCGTCCTTGAGCACCTCGTAGAGGTTATCAGCATCGCCAGCGGTGTTGATGGGTTCTCCCGTGATCTGTTTGATCCATTCGAGGGTTTCTGTGGCGATTTCATTATTGTATTTGCTGTTTATTCTAGCCTGGGCTTCTGCGTTGATCCCAGCCTTGCCAGCACGGTATTCCGCCATGATTTGTGTTGTCAGGTATGCAGCCACGTAGTCACTGAGCTCCTTCGATAAACCACTTCACGATATCAGGCTACGACACATATGATGCTATAGATAGCGATTACTTCGCTACATAATGTGACCGCTTATTATCATGCTCATTATCAGGGAGAATAAATGATTATATAAATTCTAATAAATGTCTGAGTAAAGGAATAATGGGAAATCAATTGTATTATCTTCACGCAAGTTTTTATACGTGATAGTTAGAGAACATTGTGATGGCTTGATTCATCAAGCCTTTTTGCTTCTTCCTCATGCGTGACTCTAGAGTCTTGTCATCTAATTGCGTTACCTTCGGCAGCTTTTTAAATCAATTTTATTAAATCATGGAGGTCTGTTCAGTCTGTCTGTACATCAGATAGAGTCTTGACAACATTTTAATAAAAAGTTCCACCTCAAGTAACTAAATTTAGATTAAATTATTAGTAAAAGTGCTTGGGACAATGAAGAGGGATTGGAATTAGCAAGACTATTGCAAGTTTCAAACGTAGGTATGTAGTTGTAATTCGCATTCATTAGAAATATTTATAATGAATAAATAGCTCCGTCACGCCCATATATCCCAAAGGCTAGGCAGAGGTACATACGCAATTACGATTAGTCGACCATATTAGGTCCCATGATGTGAAAGGTGGCAAGTCCATCGCCATATCGGGCACAAATTTAGGATTTCCTCACGATATATTCCTTCACCGTAGGAGCACTCATAAAATGTACTTAAGTTAGAAAAACTCATTGGTACAAGGCGGGGGTAGCCCGAAGCGCGCACCACTAGGCCGCCGAGGCTAATTATAGTTAATTATTTAATAATATTTAACTATCAACAGTTATATATAAGTTACTTAATGATAATTGCACATCGTTAACTGCAATAATTCATAATCCGTTTGTTTCTCAGAATATACATTGATACATAAAGATCTTTTGAAATAATTATAATTAAAATACCTTATTACAAATATTCTAATATTAGGCGATAAAATATTTCATATTTAATTAACGCTAAAAATTGGTTTACTATTTAAATTACAACAGCTTGTTTGACAGAACCACGTCATGGTTTAGTTCACCCATTTTGTAGAAAACATTTACGAATCTTAAAATCATCCCTATTCACATTGTTGTCGCCTGTTAAGACCGTTCTCCGCGTAGGTCCAGTGTTCAATTCACAGGTCGGGCAACTTTTCTTTAAATGTTTTTCAAATTATTCTGAGTAAGCATTCCAGTGCCCGGGATTGGAATGTGCCCGAAGTGGCGATAGGTTTGTCACCTATCACATCGTGGGGCCTAGTACCTCGGCTAATCGTAGGTGTTCTAGTATAGCTACGAGTCGTGGATATACTAGCACACCTCTGCCTACCTGTTCGGGGATAATAGGCGTGAAGGTATTTTTTTAATCTGCTTTTTAGCAACAAAAAATCCATCTACTCGTTTGGGTAACAATGCTACAAAAACAAGAGACAGAGGCGGACGGCTACCTTTATTAATCATTCGATAATAATTATATCCAAGTGCATACTTGCATATTAACACGTGGAAAAGTCTAGAACACTTGAATGGCCAATTCAATCTTATCATAATCATTTTAAGCAGTAGATTTTATCGTCGCAACGGCTTTGACAAAGTGACATAATCGGCATTAATATAGTTATTGACCTCAATTACTTTTGATAAGTTGTTTTACTTCAAGCACTTTTTTATAGTACTGGGAGAAGTACCTGTCTCCCAGGGCTTGGCCTTTACCCAATCCATGCTATATCTAGGTTAGGAACTAGGCACCCAGCATCTTTTAACTCCTTTCATCTTAGCACTATCCCGTATTATATCAGTTGACAACGAGGTCAACTACTTAATCTAGGGGATTTAACTAAAAACTGGTTTCCTAGTTTTTACGCAAAGCCACTGCAATCTGACCACCGCAACCCAGTAGGATACTAGGCCCAAACCTAGATTAGGACATATTCAATAAGGCAAAAATACATATGCACCCACAATTAGTGGACGATTATTGGTTCCATGATGTGACAAGTGTCAAGCTAGTCGCCATATGAGATACCTGGTTTCCCTGGTTTTCTCTCACCCTAAGAGAACTCGGAAAATGTACTAAGTTAGAAAAACTCATTGGTACATGGCGGGGTCCATTATACTATCCGCAAGGAACTACATCCTACTAATATTGTAAGCATGAAAGTTTGTAATTATGGATGGATTTTTGTGACTCCACACAACACAACACAAAAAAAATACTGAACTGATTTGAATGAAACTTTACAATAAGATAGCTTATACATGAAAATAATACATATATCGCTACTTAGCGATAAGACCGCCTTTGCATACCAATTAATATAAGCATATCTATTTTAAGAATTATCATTTGTTATCCTAAATGTACTTGTATTGGTGTGCAATAAAGCTTTCATTCATTCTTTCAATCATTCATATACTTTTTAACCGAGTACATTGAAAAGAGGGTATGATTTTAACATATTATAAGTCAGAAAAAATTCTTTTTATTGGTTGAAGCCATGGGCAGAGAGCAAGTAAATTGAAAATGAGGGCATAGCTGCTGACAATAATGACATTTAAAAAGCATAGTAGGATTAGGTTATACCTCTTTACATAAGAGATATATATACTGTAGAAAGGTTGTACCAATTCTAATTAACTTAGATATATATGTCGAATTCATCTTCCTCAAAAAGCAAAAAAGTTATTAAAAAAGTACATTGAAAGATGAAAAAAATTAAATCACATCATACAACTGGTGTGTAGAACCACAAATAAATATTTTATTTCACACAGGCCTTACTGTTCTGATGGCGCTGTTACATTACATTTTACCTAATCTTTTTAAAACTCAAATTTGTTTTTAACTTTAAACAATGTTAGATTAAATAAATATTAGTTCTTCCTAAATCTAGTTTCATTTGAAAGGGTATTGCTTAACAAAGGCCTTGCAAAGCTCAGTAACATTATATTGTCTTTTATCAGTCAATGAAACAATGGTGCTACGGCAAATGGCTCGAAACAAAGACTATCACAATCAAGTGATAAAATTAGGTGCAGATAATATCTCAAAAACAATTTACTTTGTAATAAGGACTCAGACATTTTAATCAGTTAATACAACTCTTAATAATTTTTTTATGAGCCTGTTGTCATGTCAGTGCTCCTCATTGTTATATTCCGGTTTAGGGTAAACTTTCTTATTCTAAATGTTCAACATGTATAAGACAAAATTAAAATTGTGTAATTCTACCCAGAAAAACCAATCGCTTTTGTCCCGATATGTAACAAGGGTCTACCAAAAAATATAAGACATACTAAATAAAAATGTATTCAGTAAGAGTAGACAGATTTTCATGTCTCAAAATAGATTTAACAATGCCCAGGCCAGTAACTTCAAATTTCACACACATATTTATCTTATGATGTAAACATAACTAGGGAAATATTTTTTAAATTAAAACCTAAAGAATTTGTGCCTGAAACTGAACTGCCCCAAGAAACTGATACATTATGAGACCTAACATCGTCGGAGAGAATATAACATAAAGCTAAGATCAATTGACTGCTCGTGAACAAAAAAAAATATGTCGGATAATTGTGGGTGCATATGTAATTCTGCTTACCCCTTTGGGGAAATGAGGGTGGCAATATTTATTTAAACTCCTAAGTATGGGCCTAGTATCCCTTCTGGGTTGCAGAGGTCAGATGATGTCTTAGTCAAATCTCCTAGATTAGGGAGTTGACCCTAATATCATCTGATATAACACAGGATGAGGCTAAGACGACTATGTATATAATAAAATAATTAAATAAAAACATAGATTAAGTTGTAGGCACAGCTAGTTTAAAATATTAGTCTGTACTTGGTTGAGGTTTAAACTCCTAAGTTTTATGTAGGTAATGAAAATGCAATAAGTAATAACCAGGATATGACCAATTAGGAGAACAAGGTTGTCTACCAAAAATGTATGTCATTTGCATAAAACTAAATAAATGAGGGTTGATGTTACCATTCTCCAGCATCTGACTACTGTTGAAGGCCACTTTTCATTGTTTTAGATAGTATTACAATACCATTCAGCTCATTATTTAATTAACCTCTCAGACAAGGCTGCATTGAATCTAGGTTAATACCTGTATATTGTGCTGTGTTAGAAAGGTAATAGTATTTTTAAATTTTTATTATTCTATGTTAAAGAATATGCAAGTCAGGAATCAGTATTTTGACATTTAGATAGCTTTCATGTATAATATTTTGCATTAAATATCTACTAAATTTTGTTATAGTTCAATATAATGTAACGAAATATATTATTAATTATTCTGAAACCATCGAATGCTAAATTACAAGTTAACAATAATAAATAAGGTTTATTAATAAAATATAGGTTAATTTGCTGTGTTTATATAATTAACACAACAAATTATATTGTTTTATAATATTGTTTGTATTAAAATTTTAATTTAATATACCTATTGAAATTTATGTTCTAATCATGACAACACAGGTACCTTATCTCAGCTAAAGATAAAAACCATAAACCAATGGTCTTTTTAGAAATATTGCAAGGTATAAGTATTTAAAATTCCATGTAATTTTCATTGTATTATATATCTGATGATAGAAATATACACAAAGAAATGATAAAGTAAGATTGTTTTTTTTTTTGTTATTGCTTCTGAATCTAGTTCGTATCAAAAATAGCAATTAAAATTAGCTTTCAACCTCAAGAATACACTTGTACTTAAATATTTGACAGTTGAGTTCTCTTAGTAACTATAGATCAGGTATAACATTTCTTGAAAAAGATAAAAAGTTAGGAATTTATGAAGAAACAACAAATGAATTTCGTTAAAAAACGTTATTTTCTAAAATATAACAACTTTATTATAACGATTACAATATTAAATATTGTTATTCAGATCAGATTATTAGATTTCTTATTAGCAAACTTAATAATAATAAGAATAGGTACGTGTGCATTAGTCATCTTTATATAATTTTATTTAATTGTGATTCGTAAAGGGGATTCCTACATCAAATTATGTATTAAATAGATAGGCGATTTAACACAGAGAATGAAACATTAAGTGTAATAAAACCTGTAAGAAGTGAACAGTTTAACAAGTTCAATATTTTATATACCTATGATGATAACGCGAACAGGTAAATTATTTACCTAGTATGATTGGCAAAATGTTTTAAACAAAACTTCGACTCACCAAAAGTAAAATGTTTCTCGATATGCAAAACAGCACTTGTTGCACAAATTAAATATTAAATAATAGACAAATATCCATTTTACAGCCACAACACTTCACTTCCACGAGATAAAGAGTTCTTTCAGGGTACCGGACTGCGCAACGAGATTTCTTTCTGTTTTCTCAAGACTCGTGTGATTTGACAACGGGACCAAAAACACTGATACGTCAACGTCAACCGTTCAGAAACACAACTTTGTTCGGATTTATGATCGTAAAACAGGGCCCACGTGACTCACAGATTACGTTCTCATTGGTCGACTTGAATAGAGTGTTGTCCACTGCATATTATGTTCATATCGATAGCTTTGAGATTTTATTTTCACATATTATTATCTACGTGTCATTTTTTTTATTAATATTTGATAATCGACAATAATTCATATAAAGAATTATTTATCACTGACACACGAATCTTTAAATATAAATTGAATACTATCATACATCACGATTATTGTTAGTTTTTCTAACAATAATCGTGACATATGATAATATGAAGAGAGCTTTCCTCGTACCTATATACACAATTATGGTATAGGGTAAAGTAACTTTTATAATCGAATATATTAAATACACCCTTTCTTATTTGTCTTGAAACAAGTTCTTTCCTGGTACAATCACAATATTAACTCCCTAAACATGTTACAAATCGATCTTATCTAAACACCTTATCAACAATTTACTAATTTTAAAACTTTTACTATGTACACAAATATTTGTATTTTGAAAATAAGAATTATGAAATTAGTAAAATGTTAACCCCTTACTGCATGGATTTAGATATTAATTTGAAAAAAATGTATGATGTCACTTATAGCATTTAGAAGGTATAAAAAATACCAAAAAAAATATTTATTGTATATTTTCAGATTTATTGACAAAAAATAAATAATTTCATATATGATACTTCATGCACGT